>JAMPIV010011226.1:0-27143 GCA_024509875.1 Oreohelix idahoensis
ATCTTGTCGAACTACTCATCTACTTCCCTCTCTCCTTGCTATTGTCTCCCTAGTTTACTGGCAACGCATAACAGCGAAGGAGCAAACTTGCCACATTGAGTTTTCGCTTATCGCCAACTCAAGACGGAGTAAGAGTCTACACTGAGCGACATTCCTATTGTTAACCCAGACTTTTTGACGTGCCCAAATTTACGGTCGATGGCAATCTTAGTAAAGATTAAGACACGAAAGTGATGTAATACTTTCGGTTTTGTTGTGATAACTAATTACAAGAAAACAACATCTTAGAAGATATAATCAGTGATAGATGTATTTATGAAGTATTGATTTTTTTGTAAACATGACAGGTGCAACGGAAAAAAAAACAAAACGTTATATGGTTATTGAGTTTGAAAATCACATTTTATGTTGTCATGTAGTAATGTTCTACATGTGAGATGAGGGTAGTGAGGGAATAGACCCCTACCAAAATGAGTCAGTTTTTTGCAATAGGTTTGCCATTTGAGATGCTAAGATAGACTACAGATTGGACTTCTCAAATTAGAAACCTGGGCGCGTAGGTGGAAAATTTTGCTTACGTGCTACAGCGTTGTAAGACTACGTCACTGGCTTCCAATTGCTTCGAGAAGGAATCATAGACATCAAGGAACTCGGACTATTAGGGCTCAAATATAGAACAGGCCATAGGACTAACAACTCTACAAAATTGGATGCTCTCTCTCCAATATGAAGGGCCAAAATACTGTGCTCTGGTTTTAGGCTCTCACAAAGAATTGTCAAGTCTTACACAGAGTTATTAATAGCTCCCCTCCCTTGCCATCTAATCATTGTGAGATCCTCCTGCACACATCCAACAAGGTAAAAGCTGGAATTATGTCTGGGGTTCGACCTTAGTGTACAATGCTGGTTTATCAACATGTTTCACCACAGGGGGAAATGGCAGTCACGGCTGTGAGAGGCATTGTAGAGCAGTCTCAGAAAATAATAATGAATGGGTGTTATGCGTGGGAAGTGTGAAGTTAATGTTAAGATTCTTGGGTTTTTTCCATTGTTTAGGTAGAAAAGAGAGGCGAGTGAAAAATGTCGAAACAACAGAAAGACGTATTCAAAATGTGGAAAACAGAGAGAATTGTGTAAAAAGCAAGACGTGTGTAAAAATGGCGGGAAAAAGAAGCTGTATAAAAAGGAGAGATGTGCGTGAAAGATTAGATTAGACAGATATAAATTTTTGCTATGCAGTTTATAGTATTTAGGTGAACTTGGTCTTTGAGATTATCAAGACAAATGATTTTTTTTTCTTCTGTTGGATATATTTTCCTTCTGAATATAACTCACTATTTTGTTTAAGCATGTAAACGATCATGTCATTGTGTAAATACCAGTGCTTGTCAAATGATGTTCAATAAAATCTGGTTGAATTTTCTGCATTGCTGTTGTTTTTGGAATGTTACAGTTGGATCACTTAAAAACCATTATACGATTATTTGCTTATCACTAAACCTAAAAGGGTAAGTACGAAACTGGAAAGGAAAATTAGCAAAAGTCAAGCATCTCCATCTCAGGCGGAAGGCCTGTAGCCACTTGAACAACAACATATAAAGGATTAACTCTGATTGAAAATAAAATCATAACTACTTGCACATTTTAACTGACACGGGCACATACATATTCATTGGCGTAGTGACCAGCCCTTTTCTTTAGTGAAAGCATAATGATTTTGGCGCGCTAACAACCCTTTTTTTAGTGAAATCAGACAGGAATAATTACTATCATGGATCCACAACCAATGCAAGAGCAGCTTGACCGGCAACAATTACTGCTACAACAGCCGCAACAAAAATACTTGATTAATATCCAGCAACAACAATATGATTGTCAACCATACCAAAGAAAATGAGAAAGAGGCGCTGTTAAAACAGGAGCAGATTGGAGTGGTCTAAATAGAAGACACCATCACATAGCAGTAAGAAATTGTGTTGGTCAAATCAGGAAAGGAATAACACTAAAAAAATAACATCAACCAGGCCCTAGAAGCGATACAAGTAAACATTAACGACACTACTGGTTCCTCGCCATTTTACCTCCTTTACGGTAGGGAGCCGGTATTTCCTATGGACAACCTTCCCCAACCACAACGCAAATATATGGGAGAGGACCCAATAGCTGTCACACTACAACAAAAGCGTGCAGTACATCAAATTGTGCACAAGAATGCAGAAAAAGCTTTTCAGAAGAAACAGCATATACACGATAAAAACACAAAACTGGAACACTTTCAAATTGGAGATCTAGTATACTTCAAAAAACACGTTCGACATTCGAAATTTGACGACAAATGGATCGATGGCTTCAAAATCTTAGAACAGACTACACCAAAACATTTTATCGTGTGGCATGAACAAGAAAAGATCGGAACAAAAGCAAACATTTCACAAATCAAGAAAAAAAGTCATCGTCCTGTTTCCCAGCCTATCCTCACAAATTCCAGACCGATTCGAAAAACCACCCTCCTGTATCCCCCCCTCCCCCCACAGCAGCCACTACATCTGATGCATCACATTGCGATGATGAACACTCAAACACCTCTCCACACCCCACGCACGATGCTATCGACAGCCTACATAGATGTCACGACACCTCTACGAGTGAAGATGACATCCCTTTGCAGGAGCTACGTGAGAGAATTCAATCAAGAAATGTTCGAGCTCAAGCAGATATTTACCAACAAAACTCGTCGTTGTCCGGTGATAGCAACACATCTTTACATGCACTTAGAGCACAGAAATACTGTACTTCAAATCAACCGAACCCCGGTACTAGCTGTCACCACTCAAATTCGCCTACAATTATCGAAGACAACATTCCTCTTAACATACAACAGGAATGACTAGCCCAACAACATCAGACTGTACAAGATATCGACACCCATCTAGCTACACCACAACCTTCTGATACAGAGTTATCACCTGCCTCATTAACTGAACGAAATGCTTGCGTTCCTACTTCGATACAACGAGATGAGTCAGACCCTGACACTGACGAACAACAAGATGCTAACGAAGATGATAACGAGCACATCGAAGATAATATGGATGCATTCATTCGGTTCGCCTTGAAACGACCCTATGTATGTATTACTTCTTCTTCTTCATTCTTCATCGTTCGTCCTGAAAAGGACGGTGGTTGCGTTGTGTCTGTTTACGCCTAAGCTGTGATATCTGCACCTTTCGGTCGACACATCCGACTTCTGCACGGCATTTTTTAGGACCGGGTTTGCCTTCCCATTGCGATCCACACTCGCTCAGCCAGACTGCACTGCTGCAGACTGTTTCCAGGACCACCACGTGGAGGTGCGGTCTTGACCAGCTCTGGTTCGCTGGTCCTGATGCAGGCAGTCAAGCTATGAGTCGCTGACTGCGTTCTTTTTTGCTGCGTCTTTTCGTATGTATTACGACTCGTTTAATGATGTTAGCCACTACAATAGTTAGCATGTTTAAAGTTACGCATTAACATAAAGGGATTCAATAAATATAAGATGTTTCGCGCTTCACGATATTTTATTGAATGCAAATTTGTATAGTTGTCTAGGATTAAGTATGACGCAGTACGTTGTTATGCTACCACTTGACAACGTTCTAGATTCACCCTTCAGACTCTGATCTTTGTCCAAGTCGGACGTATTTTTTATTACTCCCAGTATAAACTGAATTGTGCAGAAGTCTTCGTTAGAGATTAGCTATAAGGTCAGCTATCTTGGTTATGAATACAGGAATGGAGCATTCCGATTGAGGTATACGTTGTGCCGTGAATTAATATTAACGGGGAGTACTGATTTGTAATTGTCAGAACTATTATCTTCGCCAAACCGATGGCTGTTCATTAAAGGATGATCGACTTACGGCATCGCGAGTAAACAGTCATACCTTTTGACGATAGAGCAATTAAGATAGGAGACTATAATGGACTGCACAACATTGATGTATATTTGATGAAATGGATATTAATGTGATGTATATGTAATAAATTGTTGGACTCTACCCAAACGAGGTTATCAACTCTATCCAGTATTAGAGAGATCATTTTCCACCCATTCGCACAATCATATCATCAGCACGATTGTCAAACTTATCAAGACAATATAATTTGAAGGATTGAATGGCTAATAAGACCATATCATATATGAACAGAAGCATTTTCCCACCAAGATTGAGGTTAATCATTGGTGATTACAGTCAACCCGATTGGAGCATGAAGTGACATGCAACAGTATGTTCCTCAGACAACTCGACACAACTGACAAAGTTTATACGCCTTCCACAGGAGCATGTTCGTACAAAGCTGTGCAGGAAACGTCCAACTAAACGAAAAAACATCGCACAGCACAGTGCATCACCATCACAACACCCTACCTGTAACACTGCTTCAACCGTCACAGCTGTAGACACTGAGAAGTATGATAGAAGATTGTTTAGGAGGGACATCGCTCTAATAGAGATAGCCAGGTTGCTCTAGCTAGGCTACTCTAAATGGTTTATTTTTTTTCTCCGTGTACGATAGAACATTGCCCAGGAGAGGCTTTGCTTTTTTAGAGTCGGCCAGGTTGCTCTCGCTAGGCTACTCTAAATGGTTTTATTTACTTCCTCCGTGGACGATAGCAGATTGCCCAGGAGAGGCCTTGCTATTTTAGAGTTGGCCAGGTTGATCTCGCTAGGCTGCTCTAAAAGGTTCTATTTTCAGATGCTGCCAGCCACCTTCTATGTCATCCTGCTGATGCTATCAGCTGCAGTCATAACTACCAGGGAAGAGAAACTAATCTGGAGAGGCGCAACACTATTAGACATGCACAATTACCCTTGTTACAGAGTTTAAACTATTACACTCAGAATTAGAAGATTTCAATAACATTTTTTTTTTGGACATAGAAATATATGTCTCAAACATTGTTGTACATTATAAGATAATCAAACACATGGATTACATTGATTTATTATTAGCCGCTAAGGCAGAATCTCAAAGGTTAAGGAAGACATTGTTTGATCTTAAGCTACACTTTCATGATATGAGACAAGCACATCAACCAAAACGAGCGAATTTGCCGTTTGTAGGCCATGCATTAGTTGTTTTTTTTTTGTTGGCACTGCACCCGACGATAACTATGGCAGTTTATGTCATAACATTAAGACCTTGGCAGAAAACCAAGAAATTATTTGAACAATACTCAGAGCATTATTTTCTCAATTAACAAATGAATTTCTCTACCTGTCTGTTCAGGAGTGCAGAACCAGACATATGCTATAGATCATTTTATGGTTACTTTTTATACTTTGTTGAATTTCATTGATACTATCGTTAACCAGTTATCTTCTCTGATACTTCATACGTTTTGTACTCCTGATATTCCGTCATGGAATGGAATTTATTCGCTTACTATCAATTCTTGTCAGCTGAGGCATTTTTAACTCACTACGAACTCCTAGTCTTCGTAAACAAATTCCTTTCATTATTATCGACACTATTGCATCTATCGTGTGCATCCTTTACCTACTGCCATGTCTACCCATATCATTTCTAACTATGACTCCTCTGTGTATACAATAGCTATCTATTACACAAGCGCATATGCTATTGTAGTGAACAGAGCTAACACGTACTTCACCGTTGTATCACAGCACAATTAGGAGATATGTATAGCATCGCCATTTCCCTTCTGTAAGATTGATAGTCTGTTCTATGGCATAAGTAATTATGTATCATGTCTTTTTACCAAAGTGTTGCTGTCGAGACGGACAGTTCCAACCTCCATGTCACGTCCTTCATCTTCCACCATCTTGCTCATTTTCTGATAACTATTATCGAATTAATGCCGTTCTAAGCATCTTCCTTTCTCAAGATGGATTTACCACTGATAACACTGGTATACACACATTTTGGTGCCTTAAATTGTATAGCTGTTCTTGGGTAATTTTGGGTTGCTGATTCCAAAAATGTAATCAGATTTTTTCTATCAGCTCTAATTTTTGAGATAACTAAGAATGACCATATTAGTAGGGCAATTGTTATGTACAATCCTAGAGTTAGGTGCTATCAGTGGCATTTTGACTTTAGTCTGCATTCATATTATATGTAATTACTGTGCATATATTACCAAAAATGTAATAAAACTTTATCACTAGCACTTGTTTAGTCAACACGCAAAAAGGATCTTTTCGAGGACTTCCTGGAATGTGATATGCCCGGACAGTCACGCTTAAGGGTCCAATAGTAATCTGCCATCATGTGGGCATCCCAAAGTCCCTGGTATCTCTCTTCCATTGTTTTTATATCTTGGTGAAATCTTTCACCTTGCTACTCACTAAAGTCGCCAAGATTCTCCGGAAATAAATGTAAATGGTTATGGAGGTAGTGCAATTTTATGCTCATGTTGCATCCAAGTTCACAAAAACTCGACAGCATGTTTCCAACTACCTTGTAATTCAGAATAATTGTCTGCTTTAAAGTTACCCAGAAAGTTTTGCACAACTAAAACAAATGATGACCAGGCTGTGGACTCTGTTTTGTTCATGGAATCAATAAAATTTGGATCGTTTATTAACTTTCTAATTTGAGGTCCATCAAAAATTCCAGCTTTAAGTTTGTCTATGCTCAATTCTGGAAACTCTCTGCATAAGTAATTAAAACAGGTACCATCTTTGTTCAGTGCCTTAACAAATTGCTTCATCAAGCCAAGCTTTATATGTAATGGTGGCAGTAGAACTCTTTTTCGATCAATGAGAGGCTTATTGACAATATTTTTTTTCTCCAACTTTAAATTCATCCCTCAACGGCCACTGTTTCCTTGTCCAGTGCATATCTTTTGCCCTGCTATCCCACAAACATATAAAGCATGGATATTTGGTGAATCCCATTTGCTGGCCAAGCAAGAAGTTCATCATTTTAAAACCTACACAAACCAACCAGTTATGTTCTAAATACTTCAATTTTTCCAGAACTGTGCTTATTGTAGCATACTCCTCCTTCATTGTAGTAGAATGAGCAATTGGAATTGAGCCATATTTCTTACCATTGTGTAAGAAAACACACTTCAAACTTCTTTTAGAGCTGTCAATGAAAAGTCGCCACTCATCTGGTGTATAACTTACACCCATTTTGTTAACAAGACCTCCTACATTAGTACAAAACACAATGTTGTTTTCTTTACAAAAGAATGGAATAAAACCTTGCTCTCTGCTGCGATAAAATGTAACCTTTGTTTCAGCAGTCTGTAATTTTTTTTCTTTCAACCTTGAAGCCAAAAGTTCTGAAGATTCCTTGGAGAGATATAGATCTCGGATTAGATCATTTAGTTCAAGCTGGTCAAGCGTTGAGCATCTGAAAAATCATCTTCGAAATCATTATCACTGTCACTATCGTTCCACATGCCACTGCTGTCTCATCTTCTAGCAGGGAATCCGATATCTGACTGAAAGTTGGAATTGGAATGTCATCTCCGTGTGGAACAGGTCGCCTAGCATAATCTAAATCTGGATATTTCCACTTTTTGTGATTTTTTCCATTAATTCCCTTAATATTCACAACACAGAAATAACAGTCATCATAGTGGTTCTTGGGGTCTCTCCAAACCACTGGAATTCCAAATTTTAAACATTTTCTTTTCCCACAAGTCCACGGTCGCAGGTGTTCAACACATGTTTTGCAAACAATATGAGGAGCCCAAGACTTGTCCTGGTCACCTAGTTTTACTTTAAAGTAAGCAAAGTATGCCTTTTTCACAAAAACAGTAATATGCTTCCTATGTTCTTCTTTGAAAGTGTACTCTCCACAAATATAACAAAATAAATGCGGTGAAAGAAAACATGTTCTTCTTGAAGATGATGCCACTCTCTGTTAGAAGTGTAATAAAATAAGTAGCATACTAACATGCATGCAGTGGCTTAAAATCTAAAAAAGGCAATTCGGGGAAGATTCTTGGAAAACAGAGAGTAAACAAGCAGTTTTCTTTTGTAAAGGACTAGACAGCAATAGTTTTTTTTAACATAGCCTTATATAGAAAATATTGTAATAATACAGGGTGACCCAAAAAAAACCGGGCCCGCGCGCGCACAAAAAGTGCGCGCGCGGGCTCGTTTTTTTTGGGTCACTCTGTATTAATGAAATACAAAAATGTCTGTATCTCAACAACTAGAGCTGCTACAGACAAGTAAATGTGATATTTGGATTGAGCAGGCCTCATTTATGTACAATCAAGAATAAAATGTTTGGCGCTGTGTAATATTTCTATTCATTTTAACTTCTCTACTTTCATGGTTTCGCAATCTCTCATTATTTTTCAGCCAAAATTTCTGTAAACTCCTGCTTTCCTCCACCAGATGTTTATGTCTGTTTGCTCGTGTGAAATCTGGTATTTGCACCGTGTTGAAGTGTCGCTGAGTGGGCGTGTCGTTATCACCTGGTGTTGAAGGTAGAACCGTTAACATCTGTTGAAGCATGTAAGAAGGGGTCATACCTTGATGATCAATGTTCCATGTAATTATTAATAAAGAAGCTATAGAATTCTGGCCATTGAATTGCTTCAGTCTGTTCATTGTTTCGTTCAATTATTCTTTGTTGTGCCCTTGATGGTATATTACGCGAATGTGGGTTTAGAATCTTGTGAACATAATAATTCTTGAATTGTAAACTTCAATTGACATGATAAGTAATTTATCGAGTCCACACATTTTTAATGTACATTTTTTTACACGTAAAACAATCCACATATGTTTGATCATGAAATATTATATATTAAATTTGAATCCTATATCGAATAAGCTATCTATGCATGTCAGTCCTTGTCCAGTAATATGAATTACTATAGACAGAACGTCATAACTATATGTACGCGCAGTTGGTGATCCCAACGGCCGACAGTGAGAGTATGCGTCTGGCAACTATAAACTAATAAGGACTGTTAATTCATCCCGTCCTAGGTTTAGTCAATTACTAACCTGTAACATTTCATCTCTTTTCATAATAACAGTGGACTGACCCATGTCCAGACTTAAATACAACATAACTGTGTGGCACTCCATGCCCGACACTAGAAGAACGTAGGGACACGTCTTTTCAGCTCGACGGTCATACAAGAAAGGGTCCCGTCTCTTGGTCACGGTGCGTGACCTACCAACGCTAACACGTCATAGCGTTCAATAGTCTAATAATATTTTACATTATATTAAATGATGTAACCCCTAAAATTACATGCTGCCAACCTCTAGCAGACGACTGCAATAAACTACCGTAACAATTCCCTGTCCACCGGGGGAAAAAAATCTATTCAATAGATTGTTGTTTTTTTGTTTTGAAAACCTATCTAAGTGAATAATCTCAAAAAGTTAACAAAAAATGAGACATATGGCCTACGATGTTCTGTCTAGAACATTGTCGTGGTCATGTCGACTAACTAACAGTCATATAATATACTAACGATCATGTTATACATAAATGTTATACATAAATGTCATATTAACTAAAAGAAAATGTGTAATGCTGATATTTAATTACTTAATTAACTTAAAGTCTGTCGTAATGAAATGTCATGTCAAGACTAAACTAACTAATTAAAATTAAACTAATTAATTATATTAAGTGTGTATTAAGAATCAAGTTATTGAAAATCTAATGCAAGAAAATGAAAGACGATGTCATGAGAAAAGAAAAGAAAGAAAAAACCAAATGAGAAGTAAAGTAGAGAAAGAAAATAACGTATAAATTTAACTTAGTTATGTGTGTTTGACATTAATTATATGTGTGTTAAGTGGTTAATACCTATCTAACTTAACTAACTAAATAATAAACTAGTATGTAATGTGTCAACATAATTATCAAATATGCAATATAATTATGTAATTCATAATTACATCTAAGAACATTATGTAAGAATCGTGTGAGCTTTCTTTTCTTTCTTTCATTTTTTTCATATTTAATTTTTTTATTTTTTTTTCTCACATTTCATTTTAATTTCCATTACTTCAACGACTAAATTAAAATTAATTAACATTGGATATGACGATCCATCCGTAGTATTGATCCTTGTGAATTCCCATTAGAAAAACTGTTCAAAGGTTCTGATTCAGAATAAATATCGACCTTCTTAACGTCCAATAGTTCATGTCACATACTGAATTAGTTCGACTGGATTTCACTTATTATTTCCGAAATTGTTTAAAATAGTTTTATCCTGAATGGACACTAACCAAAGTCCCGGCGTAAATACGAACACATTGTCTCTTGATTTCGTTCATTTCGTATAACGCATGTCTCTAATAAGCAGATACTTGTAGTGTAGTCAACGGTTCATTTCTATGTCGAAAATTCAACGATAGTACTATGTCTCTTTTTTATAAGTACTTGGGTAAGTTTCTGCGAAGAGTATCATTGTTCATGAATCGACATCAGAAGGGTTTCTAGAGAGAGTATCTGCCAAGATGTTCTCTGATCCTGTAATATATTCGATGGAGAAATCAAAAGGCTGAAGGAGAATAGCGAATCTGGTGAGCTTAGGGCTTTTATGATTCGCCCGTCGTAGTGATGCCACAGCCTTCTGATCCGTCTGGACCACGAATGGGGAACTCAGTAAAAATTTCTCTAGCTTGGTAATCGGCCAGATGACTGCCAACAATTCCCTGTCGACAGTGGAGTATTTGACTTCTGGCGGCTTCAGTTTCCGTGAGACATATAATGATGGATGAAGGATGTCGTCAGGGACCGAAGTAAGGCTTCTAGTGGCCCCTTAATAGGTCTGCCAAATAAAAGTGTAGCTGGCGCAAAACCCGTAGACGCTTGGGGTACCTCTCGGTAGGCGAATAAGGCAGCCGAAATATATTGGTCCCAGTCTTCCGGTTTCTCCTGACCCAGCTTACGTAACATCATGGTGAGGGTACCGTTAAAACGTTCCACGAGCCCATTTCCGGCCGGATGGTAGGGACTTGTGTGGATATGTTTGGCCCTCAAGATCTTAAAGATCTCCTCCATTAACAGGCTACGGAATTGGGATCCATTGTCCGTCAGAACTTGTTGAGGGAATCCCAACCGTGTAAAAATTTGCACAAGGGCTTCTGCGACATGCTTGGAATTAGTGCATGGTAGCGGTACGGCTTCGGCCCACATAGTGCAAGTGTCGACTAAGGTCAGGATGAACCTGTTCCTTCTTTTGGTCTTTTCCAGGGGACCAATAATGTCGACAGCAACCCGTTCAAATGGAGTCCCTACTATTGGCATTTGCCCCATAGGTACTGGGGGTGTCAAGTGCTTGGGTGCTACCCGTTGGCACTGGGCGCAGGATTTCACATACCTGACAATGTCAGAGTTCATTCCTGGCCACCAATAGTGGTTTTTTTATTCGCTGAATAGTGGCGTTTTGTCCCATATGTCCGCTAAAGGGAAGAGAGTGCCCCATTTCTAAGATCTGGTTTCTGTACTGCGTCGGTACTAGGAGCTGGTTATTCCCCGTGTCCGGGTTGCCCGTTCTACGATACAATACGCCATCCTTAGAAAAGATGTCTCCGTTGTGTCTGGGGTCCTTAGCCATGGGCAGTTTTTTAAAGCAGGGCTCCAGAGTAGGGTCCTTTTGTTGCGCCTCCTTCAGTTCATTCTGCAACAAGTTTGGCGCAGGCTCCCTCTCCTTCTTGGCTTGCCCTCTTGTGGTTACCGCTGCCACAATAGGCTCCTTAGGTCTCCCAATGAACACATATCTACATCCTAAGATAACTGGGTAGATAGGATCATCCATAACGGCCGCTTTAATAACCCCTCTGACAAAATCAGAGTGTATTTCTACCAATGCGATAGGAAGCGTCCTGGGTGCATCACTCCTGAAAACTCCACTACGTTTGACGGTTTCCTCTGTCTCCTGACCGGGTTTGACTAGGTGCCTAGCGACAATACAATCAAAACTTAATCCAGTGTCAAAAAGACAAGTAGTAGAGGTACCGTTCAAAATTACAGTTCCTCGAGTTGAGGGTCGGTCCCCCTCAGGTTGAGAATCATTGACATTGACTCTACCTTTCGAGGCTGTATGCAAACATCCAATGCGGTTTGCACCGGTTTGTTTGCCCTGATCAGACGTTCCTGGTGTAGGGGTCTTCCCTTTTCCTTGACCTTGGTGGCCGCGCTGCCACGTAGGCTTGTTGGGTTGATCAGAATTGTTGTTGTTGTTGGGGGGCGGGGGGGGGGGGGGGGGGGGTGGGGGGGGGGGGGGGGGGGGGGGGGGGGGGGGGGGGGGGGGGGGGGTATCGGGTTTTGTAGAATTTCGATTTTTCCTGGGGAGGTTTCTGGGTATTGTTATCTCGTTGGTTATAATGTTGAGAGGAAGTGGAAGAATAGGATGCCTGCTCTAGATTCTGTTTTCGAGATGGCTCATCGGTGGGTTTACGTTTAGTGCTGGGAAGTTCGGCCATTGCATTGCTATAGCGTTCGGCTTTATTGAGTATGTCTTCAAGCCTAACTGCCCCCTGTACAGCTAAAAATCTACGAGTTTCATTCGACAAAGTGGATTTTATCTGCTCCACAAGAACAAGTTCGAGGAGTCCCTCATATGAAAGAGGTAGGTCAGATAATTCAATGCACTTTGTCAGATAACCCGTGAGACGTGAAGAGAACTGGGGAAATGTTTCCGTGCTCTCTTTTCGGCTGTTTCTGAACAACTGCAGAAACTTTCGGACAGTCATCTCAAACTGCTGTAGTAAGGCCTTCTTCAACAGGTCATAATCATGTTGATTCGGTCCCAGCTTTGTGTACACGTCATAAGCATTGCCTTTCAGTGACATTGAGAGTTTAAGCGCCCAGCGGGTACTCTCTAACCCATAAAGATTCGCGAGTCTCTCGAATTTTTCTAGGTAGCTGTCAATTTTTTCGTTAGGGCTAGGAAAAGATTCTAAAGAAAACGATATAGCAGTTAATTGGGCAGATTGAGTACTGGAGAGGTCCATTGATTGAGACTGGGGCGAAGACGGCTCTCCGTTAGTCGAAGTAGAGGCGCCCCGACTCTCTAGAGCCTTAAGCGCCAGTTGATGCTGTCTTTCCTTGTCTCTCTCTCTCTCTCCCTGCGAGTTTCCATCTCTGCTTCAATTTTCTTCTGTTCCAAAAGACGTTCTTCCGCTTCTTTCTTATCTGCCCTCTCCTGGGCTTCTCTCCTCTCTGTTCTTTCTTTCTCTTCCTTCCTCTCAGCTTCTGCTCTCTGTTGCTCCGCCTTCCTCTCAGCTTCGGCTCTCTGTTGCTCCGCGTCATATATTTCCAATTCCTGGTTAATAAACGCGTTTGCAGCTTCTGCATCTAATCCTGCCTCTTTCGCTTCCAGCCTCAAGATGGACCTCATCTTTATCCTCTCTGCCATTGTTAAAGAATAAGATGAAGTATGCCTAGAGAACTAGTAAGAAGCAACGCGAAAGGGAGGAACTCTGAACCACTACGAGAAAAAAACACAAGTATAAATTTACCTGTGTTACCTCCTACCTGTACTGTGCAAACTTATCGCTGCTATTATCTGGCAATTTAGGCTCTAAACGCAAGCGACTATGCCACTAAATGGTAAGTTACACTGGAAAAGAATCTACTTTTACTAACAGTAGAGAAAAATTTATATTAAAACAATTTAAAAGGAAAAAAAAATTTCCCCTAAATTTTAAATCTCTGACAACAAACTCCGTCCCTAAAGTCAATTATTGAGATGAGACGTTGTTAACTTAATTATTAAAAATCAGAACAATCCGTCTTTAGCTAAGCTCAACTCTTTTAACTTCAAAAACCTTTAGTGACTGTAAAACAATCACGCAATCCCAGCAACTCTTATAAAGAAAGAAATATAATTATCTCCGCCAGAGGATAATAAAAATAGCAAATATTTTTGTTTATCTGTACTTTCTACTGCTGTGGAGAGAAAACAACCTGTAAATATGCTGTGTGGACAACCCAAATACTTAAAGAACGTTTGTCTAGGGGTGTAATTATTTATTTATTTCCCTAATTCACAAAGACAAATCATTCACACTCTACCTAGTTAGACCCAGACTAAATCAGACTCAAAATATCTTTATCCCGGCTATGCGATTGCCTCAAATGTAGCTCAAGATCCCCGAACCAGCCCACAAATATGTGTGCATCAAATGTATCTCAAAATTATCCCGGCGAGCCAGCCAAATATTGTCGTAAATTTATTTTGAGAGAAAAGAGTCTTAGAAATAGTGGTCCGGTTTAGAGTGAAATGATGATGGAAAACTCAGTGATAGAAAATGTAGAGATTAAATAGTTGCTTCACAGCGTGCTGGAGGAGAGTAAAGACAGACTTATTTACGACAAATCGCTTCTCTCAATCTTCTCTTCCGCTCTCCTGGTCAAACAATTATTTGCCAGTTTTCCAGACACGCATCTGCGCGCACACCGATTTGGTGTTTTCAAACACACAGACGACGTAGATACAAACTATATTAAACGAATAGGGGAAAAGTTGGGCTTTGGGTATCTCCAACACAGAACTAAATGAGTTTATGTGATTTTATTCACCTTAAACATCAATTACTAACAAATATCAGGTATTACATAAATTATCATAAGTACACAAATGCAAATAACAAGTTTGGGAGGGGTGAAGAAGATTGGTATCGACTAAGCCCTTCCCGCTTATTAGACAAAGATAAACCCAGTCCAGAGATAGATAATATCAGGAACACGGGTACGTTAACCTAACAGTGAAGTTAATTGCTCTGAAAGAGGTGTTACAAAGTTAGGTATAGGTGATAGAAAAAAACCTGTTCTTCCCAGCTGTTCTTCCCTTTTACTAAGCAAATGGAAAGGAGGGGGGTTTTAAACAGAGTTAACCAATTATCAACTCCCCCTTAAAGGAACAATGCAGGGAATACAGAAAAATTATATTACTAGGCAAGAAAGTTAACAACAGGGTTACAAAAGAAAAAAAAAGATTAAGATTCCTGTCATTCATGCACACGCGTGAGGATCCACACTCATATACTCACACACTTACCGAATGCAGCCTCAGACGATCCATAAAAGTATATAAAAACAGCAAGTATTCTCTTGACATATGAACTGTCTAGTCCTTCGATGTCCCGCCCCAGATGTTTGCGAGGTTTTGCTGGTAACAAATATTCTCACTTATCGCAAGACTTGAAGACTAAGAGTTCTTGTGTTTTTATTATATAAAAAAAGGAGTCTATGGGATGGCACTGACACAGTTCGGCACAGGGGTGAAAATGAAGTGGTCTCTTTTAATCTTCCGCTATGGTAAAATTCCATCAATGCGTGATGATAGTTTTATTAAATAAAATTGAGGAAAAACTAGGCTCAGTCACAGTCAGGAAAATATGTATTCTCTCACAGTAAACAGTAAATATAATATCGCTACTGGCGATGATTACCTTCCAGTTTATCTTACAGGTTTGAAATGGTAATTTGATGATTGTTCTTTAAAATGTTCTTGGGTGGGCTTTATTTCATTTAATTCTGACAGCTAGGTCGCAAGGACCGCCACAATATTATATTTAAAAGAAATGTTTCTTCAATATGACTGGAAGTTTATAGGATGATTTCTTTATTTCTTTCTTTATTTAGCTGGGACCGCAGGTTACGATCACTCTGTGTGAAAGAAAAAAGACATGTAACATACCGAAAAAAAATCAAGCGCGATAAATTTCCCGTTAAGCCTATAATACACTCGAGTATTTAATTATGTATTTAATAAACACTGCGCGAATTCTAGTGGTTAAAAACACACATCTATAAAACTAGGACTTAACTGAATTTATTAATTATAAATTAGTTCGCGACTTTAAAAGTTAATTTAAGCATCTATTATCTTTTGAAATAATATAATAGATAGATCATTATATTTACAACTAGAACTATTGAGATGGTTTAATTTAATAGATTTAAATTAACACAAAATCCATTGAAATAGAATGACTGAACTAGACCACTGATCACTTTACACAATATATATTACCGCTTTGCACAGAATAGAAATCACTGCAAATATATATATAAAATCCAGGGGAAAATCTATAACAAGATTTCAATAAAGCTAGTGCTTCTGTAAAGGTCTGGCCAGCGAGTGATAAAATGTCTATTCTTCATGGTCTATTTATCTAAAATGGAATGTAAGTTGAGTGGGACATGATAAACTTGACAGCTTATTTCATCCCAGGAACTTTTGGGGATCTGACCGCCAAATCAAGGAAGAAGCCGCCCCTGGTCTTCGTAATCTCTGCTCGCTGCTGCCCGTTCCGGCTTTCCCTGTTCGCTCGGTTCTGCGGTTGACACCGAGACGCGAAAATAGCGGCAAGCAACTGCGTCTCGTATCAGGGACCACTACTGTCTTTGATAGCGCCGATAGTCTCCCCTGAAATCCCTCAGTCTGTCTCTTTGATCGTGGTCGCATTATCTGTTTGATTCTGGCGACGCCCCCCACTGGCCAAGTTAATGAAAATAACTGCCTATGATTGTTCAAGAGATGTTAGTGGGCGTGATTTAATCTCTCCTTAAATCAATGCGATGACCAGAATGAACGATAGGTAAACTTTCCGCATATCAATCAGTAAACGTGTTTGCCCTCTGTGTGGAACAGTTGCATAGCTAATGAATCCACGTGAAAGAAGTCCCGTTTTACAAGAATTACAACAAAGTTCAGGGTCAGCCGAGTTCGTCCATCACACTGGATAACAGACAGATTAGAATAGTGACATGTAGGTACGAAAGTGTCATCTAGTTCATGAAAAATAGCTTGTAGATGTTCAGGACGAGTATGAAACTGTTTGAGCATATTTATGTGAAATATTTTGTGATGTTCCTTAATGTCCAGGACATAATCACCATCAGAAATCTTATCAATAACCTGGTATGGACCATTCCATGAGATGAGTAGTTTATGATCGTTATGTGGCAATAACACATAAGCTTGATCTCCTGGAAATAATTGACGTAATCGTCTAGTACTGTTTTGGAAAGTTCTAGCTTTCGCTTTAGCAGCCTCAGATGAAGCTGTTGCCGTTTTGCAGGCATCAATAATGTTATTCCGGAGATTAATTACACACTCATAGGATGACTGGGTATCCTGAGTCATCTCGGAGTCAATCAATAAATCCTTTATTAGTCCCATAAGACCTCTTGGTGGAGCGCCAAAGACTAATTGAAATGGAGAGAAGCCAGTTTGTTCATGTGGCACCTCTCGATAGGCAAACAACACAGCTGGGAGTACTCTGTCCCAGTCCTGTGGATGGTTAACTGTGCCTTTATGTAACATTTGTTTGAGTGTGCGGTTAAGTCTTTCTACTGCACCATTACTCATTGGGTGATAAATGCTACTGAGATTTCTATCTATATTCCAGGTCTTCATTACTTCTGTCATAGTCTCAGATATAAATTGAGATCTATGATCTGATAACAGCTTCCTAGGAAAACCTACTCTAGAAAAGATCAGATGTAGTGCATCAGCTACATCTGTGGTAGTGGTGGTCTTCAATGGGATGTCTTCTGGCCATCGTGTGCATAAATCGATGCACGTGAGTACAAATCTACGTCCTCTGGCTGATGGTAAAAGTGGACCAATAATATCAATGGCTATCTTGTCAAAGGGTCTCACAGATATGTCACAAGCCTGAATAAGCGCCGTGTGAAAGGCTCCTCGTGCTTTCACTTCCTGGCATATAGTACACGAGCGTACGTACTGTGAAATATCTCGTGATACTCCCGGCCAAAAAAAGAAGATAATACTCGAGAACGTGTCCGAGTATATCCCATGTGACCTGCGCACTTAGAATCATGTGCGTGTTGAAGTATGTACCGTCTAAAAGCAAAAGGTACCATGACCAGTTGTCTTACTTGAGTTTTATCCATAAAACATCTTAATAATATATCATTCTTAATAATAAACCAATGATTATTATTATTGTTCAAAGTAAGATTGTCAACTTTGTTGACCAGAGCAAAAAAATTTTTCAATGATCTGTCTTCCTTCTGTTTTGCAGCAAAGGACGCTCGGTCAATCGAAGAATGAACATGAATATTTTCATGTTTGTCTGTTTCTTTTTTATCAGTGTCCATAATCACTGGCTAAAGTTCTGCACTCTCCACCAAGGCTGATGATGACATGCTGGTAGTTCGTCCAACCCTCATCGGACTTACTACATTCTTCTGCCTTGAATATATTTTCAAATGTGCCCACCTGTCTAATAGTCTCCTCTGCCAGCAACATCCATGATATCCCCCTCTTTATTCTTGCTCTTTGAAAGTCCACCCCAGCTATGTTCCCTATGCAGAGAATGCCTTTTGTCTGTGGTTACCCGGATATACGCTTTTGCCTGGGCCATCGCACACCTGGATCTAATTGACAGATTTCCAACTACGTGCCGCATCATCACAATGGGGTTATCTCGCGTACAGCCCAAGACTATATGCATCCCTTCAATTTGAATTATTTCTAGTCGTTCACATTGGGATATTGACAGCATGAGTATTCCAAACCCATACTCGACTACAGACAAGACCAGCTGATGATACAGGGGAAATAGTAGTGTCTGCTCCAGGTGCACTGCAGCGAAATTTTTTAGGGCTGCCATACCTCTCTTGGACTTCTGTATAATCTGACCAACATGGTGTTTATACGATAGCCCGTGATCACCTGTTAATCCAAGGTAATTCAACTTGTCTTGCCTTTCACGGGTTAAAAAGATGTATTGCCCTTCAGATCAAGAGAAAGGGCATGCAACTAAAGTAGTGACCTTTCAGAAGGCACAAACAGCCGTGAGTACATGCTGCACCACAAACATCACGCTTGTAAGGCTTCTCTCCTGTATGTTCTCATTTATGATTTTGTAGACTACCACTCACAGTAAATGCTGTACCACAAACATCATACACTAGTGAGGTTTCTCTCTTGTACATATTTTTATGGTTTTTTTTTTTGTGTGGAATATTTCTCTGTGTAAATGCTAAACAAAAAAGTTACGGCATTTTTAAAAGTGTAGGGACTTTCGCAAAGTTGAAAAAGTTACATCACACCAACTTCAGAGTGCTCCCGTTTTCTTAAAAATAATCTTGGAACCTTCTCTGACAAACAGCATACAGTCTGCTATACACTGAATACATAAAGAAAACTATAGGGCTACATCATGAATAATTATCAATATATTTGAGACCAAAAATTGCAAATCAATACCGAAAAATGTAGTATTTTGAATGAACATCAATTTTCACATCATCATATTTCAAAGAATATAAAAGGTACAAGCTTTAAATATGTACATATTAATCTGCATACTACACAAATACAACCCAATTTTTTTCAGAGAATTTGAACATCTGTTTGTTCTTGTATAATTTTTTTTTAATATGTCTAGAGGCCAATTTGTCGCAGGGGAAGAAAAAGAATGTGAAAATTAAGAAAAATGTTTGTTTTTTTGAAAATACTGTCCATATCTCATTTTAAAAATCATTTGAAGGCAATAATTAACATCTAAACAATAATTAACAACATCTAAACGCTATTTTTTTTATAAAACAACTGGTTAATAGCATTAAAAAACGTTTTTTATACCATCGTAGTACGAGTCATATGCAACAGTAAAATTCCAGAAGTGAATTTTCTTTACATGTATAGAGCATTACATGTACTATTATTATATCGTACATGTAGTGCATTGACATGTCGGCCATTAACATATACTGACATCCAAACAGTTATCTCACAAATTAAAACTGAGAATCATAAAGTGTTATATATATTCTGCATTTCTGTATGGTGCAGAAACATGGACGATGAATAAGCATTTGGAACAAAGAATTGAGGCTCTTGAAATGTGGATATATAGAAGAATGGGGCGTATCTCATGGAAAGAGATGAAAACAAATAAGGAGGTCCTAGAAAATCTAGGTATGAAAAGAGAACTAATGAGGGAGGTCAAAGTTCGGCAGCTAAAATACTTTGGCCACATAAAAAGGCATAACACCTTGCAGAAAACCATAACAGAAGGGAGAGTTGAAGGCAAACGTGCAAGGGGAAGACAGCGCTATAAGTGGGAAGATAACATCAAGAGATGGACAGGAAAGAGTCTATCAGAGTGCATCACCAAGACAAGAGACAGAAGACGTTGGAGATCCATTACAGCAAACCTTAGTTGTGGAGATGGCAACTGATGATGATGATGAGTGCATTGAAAATCAGGACAAACCTTAAAACTTGAAAAGTGCACAGCCAGGTTAAATTAAGATGTATATTAATTAATATCAATACGTGAGTCTAAAATATTTAAAGTGCATTTCATGAAAGCTGTTTATATACAGTACTTTGCAAAAAAAATGGCAGTCATATTGCTCAGCTAAATAAGCTGAAATCTAATTAAATATGCATGTTCTGCCCCAAATTTGCACTCCACTTAAGTGAGCAAACACTACCAAAAGTAAAAAAAAAAAATTAGCGTAGAGTAACGTCCCTTGATATAAGAGCAGACGACAATTTCTAATGCTAGTGGCAGAAAATGGATACAAAGTCAAAGTGTATGTTAATTTCACAGCTTTGGAATGAAGGAAATCAAACATGTTCCAACATTTCTAAAACCTTGAACATTCCTGAGCGGACTGTCTACAGAGTTGTGGGTAAATTAAAAGCAGGTAATGGAATCGAGCGAAAAGAAGGTAGTGGGAGGCCAAGAATTTTGGTCACAAAGGACCATCGGTGTCTCGCCCAAATCGTTCGGGCTGGGCCAATGAAGAGTGTAGAAATCATACGGCAGCGCATGATCGAGTTGGGAAGCCCAGAGGTATCTAATGCTATTGTCAACCGGGAGCTACACAGGATGAATTACACAAAAAAGCGGGTAATTTCGTCACCATTGCTCACAGAGACTCACAAACAGATGCGCTTGAACTGGTGCCACCCCCTGTGTGGTTTTCACAGGAATCACAATCACGAAAAGAAAGGTACATCGAGACATACTAGACCCACACACCTTCTGCCATTTATGCAGTCATGTACCCCGATGGGTGCACATTTCCAACATGACAATGACCCAAAATCAAATTATTACAGCTCATATCCCCTGCCAATTAGCATGGCTGCACCCACACCAAAGAAGAATGTGATCCCCAAACATGGCCAAGAAGTGGGCCCAAGTCCAGCAACAGTCCCGATCAAACCCCAATTGAAAACGTTTGGGCACTACTCAAGAATCATTTTAAAAAGAGTGGACTCAGAGACGTTGAACAATTGAAGAAGGAAGCTGAAAAATACTGGGACAGTCTGACTCTCAATTACCTACAAACATTTGTGGGAAGTATGCCTCGCCGCATCCAGGCTTGCCTTGCTGGAGAAGGCAACATTATATTGTACTGAAACCACTGTTAATAGATAGGGGAGATACCAATCTTCCTCTGGACATACAGTTTTTATTATTATTTGCTTCTATGAGTGTGCTGCGTTGCGAAAATATGACTGCCATTTTTTTTGCAAAGTACTGTATATTTATGTTCGAGGTAAGACTATCAACTAGTGCCTGCTAGTCCGAACATTTCAGTTGCATCTTTCCGTACGTAATTATTTTCAGCTCTGGACGGAATTATTTTTAAGCCCCAAAAATTAACACACACATAATTTACGTTTACTGACAATGTGTGTCTAATCATGAGTTAAGTATAACATATTCAAATATATCCACATCTCTACCCCATCCCCCCAAATCCCTAGTACATTGGATGAACAATATAAATCCATATGCCTTTCTAGCAAATTTTATGTTATGTTTATGTTATAACAGATAACATGTACACGGAAAAAAAGATAACTTGAAATTTTAAACAAAAATTTTCGACTTACGTAAGGCTTGTAAATTACGTTAAATGGGCAAACGTTAGAAGAAGTTAACACCTTTAAATATCTCGGGTCCACTATATGTAGTGATGGAAGATCAAATAAACCCAATCAAGACAAGAACTTGTCCCTAAGATGCCCTCACTGCCATGACAAGGTTGAATGTGATCTGGAAAAGTAACATCAGTTTTCCTGTGAAGATCAAATTATACAAATCACTTGTATTATCTATTCTCTTGTATGGGTGTGAGGGCTGGACACTCACTGCCAGATACGGAGCGAAGGATCCCAGGCTTTCGAAGCAAAAATGTTATAGAAAGAATTTTGCGAGCTTTGCTAAAAAGAGCACAAAACAAAGCTAATGTCCTATAGTAATTAAGAAATAAAAAAGATATAACACCCTTTCCCGCACTATGCAGGCCATCAAGAACCACTTTTGTCATAGTGAAACGTCGAAAACTTAATACAGCTTGGCCTGGTTTGGGCATGTAAACTATCGTCATGAACTCCCCCTTTCGAAAACGATCCTCCAGGGAACAGTCGAAGGTAAACGGAGAAGAGGAAGGCAAAGAAAATCCTGGGCTGATTAACATCAAAGAATGGGCAGGACACGGTTTTTCCACACTTGTACGCATTGCTGAGAATAGAGAGCAGTGGAGAGGACCCTGTTGCTGATGCTTCCACCATGGGCCCCCTACGGAACTAACCCATGACGGGTTATGGCGGGATCCCTACATTAGATGAAACGATGTTATGAAGGCTTGTACACATAAATTGGTCCTTATCACACAGTTTTTTTAAGTTTATTACACTGCGCTCTTCTCTTTGTGCAGGTAATCGATTTAGACAACACAGGAAAAGTAAGAAAGTTATGGACCTCTTGATCACACACAAGTTGTTCTCACTGTTCACCAACCATATTAGTAACTATATCCACTGTGGTGTTTCGGCCATTATGGCGATATGACAAAACACTAAAGATGACGATAAATGTGAAAAAAATCCCTTCACAAAAACGCAAATAAAAGACATCACACCGTTGAAGCTTGTTAAATTTGCCCAGTTTTTTTTTTTTGTGTTTACTTCCGTTCGAGATAAATTCCGGGCAGTATAAAAATTCCATAGAAAGGAAAGAAAAAATCAGCGTGTTTTAAATATCTTGGGCTGTTGTTCGGCCAAGGCCCTTTAAAAGATCTTGCGAACGCAGTTTTAATAGCAAAAGGCCCCGTGAGGACTTAAAAGCAGGAATCATAGTTTAACCACTTCCTGTTTTCAACAACGGCCTCGAAGCGGGCCCATTTGTATTCCCCCACCACTGTTAATATTCTCCAACACATTGTTAAAACTTGTAACGGTCCCACCACCAAAACTTCCACAGTACACGAATTTCCAAAAATTCTCCAAATTCACCTAGCACACTTGTCCAGTAAACCACACAAACATCGAACTTGTAACATCTCTCCCTGTAAAAGCTTTTATTTTTTTGTGTAAAACTGATCTTTAAAATGATGCACCCAAAGTTACTTCCGGGCAAATTCCTTTCTTGTTGGAGTGCTGTCGAACCAGTAATAACACTTCTGCGTAATCCTGTAATTTTTGTTAAACCACAGTGCACCCAACCCTTACACGCACACCAGAATGCACTACAAAGAAGGGCATTTGCAATATAGCTTGTAAATCAAAGTTGGCCAATTCAGAAATTGACACCATCCACAGAAAACCCTTGACCACCGAAACTATCCACCCTTCACCAAGGAATTCTTTTTAGACCCTCACCAGAGGAGATCAGTTACACCAAACCAGTTTTTGCCCCAACAGCTCAAAGAGCCTGACAATTATCCTAAGAGACCCTGACACGTATCACTCAGATTATTAACCTGACAATATACAAGATCCTAAAAGCATCACCAGAATTTCTCAAATACCAGTTTGTAAGTTTTCCTGAGCCATCCAAAGAGCCCAGCACCAAACCTCACTGGACCACACAAGAGACCCCTGTCACCATCACCATAGCCCTGACACCCGCTAAGAGATCTGACACATCACCAAAGAGACTGTCCATCACCAAGAGGAGGTTATCCCTGAACACCATCTGTCAAGAATACACACCTGTCGACCAGATCCTACGGGAATGCATTAGAGAAGCCTGACCAGGGCCACCAAGCCCATCCTTCACCATCACCAGAAGAGACCCGACACCATCACCCAGAGAGAATCCTGACAACCATCAACCCAATAACATTCCTGACACCATCAACAGAAAGACCTAACCGACACCACCATTAGACAGCAGATCCTGACACCATCACCAGAAGAGTCCTGCCCATCCACCAGAAGAAACCCTGACCACCACACCGAGATGCCGTACACCATTCACCAAACTGATGGCTAAATACCACTCTGCAGAAAAGTCCCCTGAACATCATCACCAGAAGAAAGCCTAACACCATCACCAGAAAAGACTTCACATGAGAGAGGCCTGACCCATCCCAAAGCATCCCCCCCCTGCCTCAACACCCACACACCAAACCAGCCCCGGAACTCACCAAAGTGGACCCTACAACCAGAACCAGAGCACCCACCTAATATCACCAGAAGAGATCCTGACCAAACCATCACCAGAAGAGATTCCTGCCACATCCCCCACCAGACGAGATAATCCGTGACACCATCACCAGAAAGACCAGACCCTGAAGAAGCCCAATGTCACCAGAAGAATCCAACACCATCAACCCCCAGAGATCACTGACACCAATCACCAGAAGATACATGGGCCTGACACCATCACGTCAACCAGCAGATCTGACACCATAACCAAAAGAGACCCGACCATCACCAGAAGAAAGACCCTGACACCATCACCATAAGAGATTCCTGACACCATCACCAGAAGAGATCCTGACACCATCACCAGAAGAGATCGCCCTCCCCATCCGACTACCTCAATCTGGCTACCCCATCACCAGCCCCCCTCCAAATCACACCAAAGATCCCCTGACACCAGGCAATCACCAGAAGCTTAGACCCTGACAATATCACCAAAGAGATTCCAAAACGAAAGATCACTGACAACGCGCAACCCTGAACTACCATCACCAAAGAAGATGTGACACTTTCCAACCCATCAACCAGAAGAGATCCTGACAAAACATCACCAGAAGAAGACAGACAACTAAATCAGTTGCAGACAGTGCAAAGATACACCTGACAACCGCCGCTCACCATCCACCCTGTCCTAGAACCCTGACACCCATAGAGATCCTGAAAAAACCAGGAACAGACACCTGACCTCAACCAGACCAAGAACTTCATGCAACCCTGACACCATCACCAGAAGAGATCCTGACACCATCACCAGGAAGAGATCCTGACACACCAAGATACTCCTCCCACCAGAAGAGACCCTCCGACACAGTATCAACATTAGAATGAGATCTCTGACAACCCATCCACCTCACAACCACCCCAATCCAACCCACCCCAACCAAACCAAACGTCAACCTGACACTGACACCCAGAAGAGATCCTGAACACCATCACCAAGAAGAGACCCCTGACAACCATAAGAAAAAGACCCTGACCCCACCAAATCCCAAGATCAACCATCCCCCCCATTCCACACACAAGACCAACCAGAAGAGATCCTGACACCATCACCAGAAGAGATTCCTGACACTAGGCAATCAACCGATCAAACACGGAAGCACCAGAAATGATCTCTGACAATGCACCATAAGACAATCTAAAATTCACAAAGATAGAAGACCCTGACAAACCATCAACCAGAAGAGGATCCTGAAACATTATCCACCAGAAGAGATGCCAGAAACTGACACCATCACCATTAAGAGACTCCTGACACCATCACCAGAAGAGATCCCTGACACACCATAACCAGAAGAAATCCTGACACCATCAAAGAAAGAACCCCTGATCACAAACACCAGCACCAGAAGAGATCCAAAAACACCATCACCAGAAGAGATGACCCTGACAATCATGGCACCAGAAGAGATCCTAAGACAGAAACCCATCAACCAATAGAAACCATGCAACAACCATCACCACAAGAGAATATCCCTGACCACCAACAACCAGAAGAGATATCCTGACAGCCATCAAACAGAAGAGACCCTGACACAGTAACTCACCAGAAGAGATCCTAAAACACCACCATCACCAGAAGAGACCGCTGACAAAAAACCATCAACACCATGCAAGAGATTATTGCAGACAAACTGACAACGCATCACCAGAAGAGATCCTTACAAACATCCAAACCAGAAAGAGTATCCGGACACCATCACCAAGGAGAGAATCATGCACAAATGACATCGGAGTTCACCAAGAAGATATCCTGACACCACATCACCCTAGAAGACCCTGACTCCCCTCATTAGAAGAGTGAAATCCTGACCATGCATCACCCGAAGTGACCCTGACACTAAAACCCATCACCAGAAAGATCCTGAACACACATCATAACCAGAAGAGATCCAGACACCATCACCAGGAGAGAGAACCTACACCATCACCAAGAAGATATTCCGAGACCACCATCCACCAAAAGTACCCTGACACCATCATTAGAAGATATCCTGACACCATCAACCAAGAAGAGATCAAACAAACACCATCACCAGAAGAGACTCTGACCACCATCACCAGAAGAGAATCCCCTGAACAACCATAAACCAGAAGAGACCCTGACACCATCACAGAAAAAACCCTGACACCATCGATACCAAATCACTAGAAGAGACTCTGGACCACCACCAGTCACCAACAAGACACCCTGACACCATCACCAGACAGAAGAGACCCTGACACCATCACCAGACAGAAGAGACCCTGACACCATCACCAGACAGAAGATACCCTCACACCATCACCAGACAGAAGATACCCTCACACCATCACCAGAAGAGATCCTGACACCATCACCAGAAGAGACCTTGACACCTGACACCTGATCACCATCCAAAGAGACCCTGACACCATCACCAGAAGAGACCCTGACCCCATCACCACAAGAGACCCTTACCCCATCCACACAAGAGACCCTGACACCATCACCAGACAGAAGAGTCACTGACACCATCACCAGACAGAAGAGACCCTGACACCATCACCAGACAGAAGAGTCCCTGACACCATCATCAGACAGAAGAGACCCTGACACCATCACCAGACAGAAGAGACCCTGACACCATCACCAGACAGAAGAGCCACTGACACCATCACCAGACAGAAGAGACCCTGACACCATCACCAGAAGAGACCCTGACACCATCAC
>JAMPIV010011227.1:0-62393 GCA_024509875.1 Oreohelix idahoensis
AACTTTCAACGTCACTGAAAGGCAATGCTTAGAACGAGTAC
Organism: Oreohelix idahoensis; assembly: GCA_024509875.1. Lineage (NCBI taxonomy): Eukaryota > Metazoa > Mollusca > Gastropoda > Stylommatophora > Oreohelicidae > Oreohelix > Oreohelix idahoensis. Next base: position 42 of record JAMPIV010011227.1, read on the forward strand.
ACAAAGCTAGGACCGATCAACATTGATTAACATGATTACTACATTTTTGAAAAAGTTTCTGCAGTTACTCTACTACAGCAGTTTGAGATGACTGCCCGAAAGTTTCTGCAGTTGTTCAGAACAGCCGAAAAGAGAGCACGGAAACGTTTCCACAGTTCTCTTCACGTCTCNCGGGTTATCNGACAANGTGCATTGNATTATCTGACCTACCTCTTTCATATGAGGGACTACCTCGAACTTGTATCTTGTGGAGCAGATATAAAATCCACTTTGTCGAATGAAACACGTAGATTTTTGGCGGAGAACAGTGGGGGCAGTCAGGCTTGAAGACCATACTCAAATAAAGCCGAACGCTATAGCAATGCAATGGCCGAACTTCCCAGCACTAAACGTAAACCTTAAGATGTTTAACCACCGATGAGCCATCTCGAAAACAGAATCTAGAGCAGGCATCCTATTCTTCCACTTCCTCTCAACATTATAACCAACGAGATAACAATACCCAGAAATCTCCCCAGGAAAAATCGAAATTCTACAAAACCCGATCCCCCCCCCCCCCCAACAACAATTCTGATCAACCCAACAAGCCTACGTGGCAGCGCGGCCACCAAGGTCAAGGAAAAGGGAAGACCCCTACACCAGGAACGTCTGATCAGGGCAAACAAACCGGTGCAAAACGCATTGGATGTTTGCATACAGCCTCGAAAGGTAGAGTCAATGTCAGTGATTCTCAACCTGAGGGGGACCGACCCTCAACTCGAGGAACTGTAATTTTGAACGGTACCTCTACTACTTGTCTTTTTGACACTGGATTAAGTTTTGATTGTATTGTCGCTAGGCACCTAGTCAAACCCGGTCAGGAGACAGAGGAAACCGTCAAACTTAGTGGAGTTTTCAGGAGTGATGCACCCAGGACGCTTCCTATCGCACTGGTAGAAATACACTCTGACTTTGTCAGAGGAGTTATTAAAGCGGCCATAATGGATGATCCGATCTACCCAGTTATCCTGGGATGTAGATATGTGTTCATTGGGAGACCTAAGGAGCCGATTGTGGAAGCAGTAACCACAAGAGGGCAAGCCAAGAAGGAGAGGGAGCCTGCGCCAAACTTGTTGCCGAATGAACTGAAGGAGGCGCAACAAAAGGACCCTACTCTGGCGCCCTGCTTTAAAAAACTGCCCATGGCTAAGGACCCCAGACACAACGGAGACATTTTTTCTAAGGATGGTGTATTGTATCGTAGAACGGGCAACCCGGACACGGGGAATAACCAGCTCCTAGTACCGACGCAGTACAGAAACCAGATCTTAGAAATGGGGCACTCTCTTCCCTTTAGCGGACATATGGGACAAAACGCCACTATTCAGCGAATAAAAAACCACTATTGGTGGCCAGGAATGAACTCTGACATTGTCAGGTATGTGAAATCCTGCGCCCAGTGCCAACGGGTAGCACCCAAGCACTTGACACCCCCAGTACCTATGGGGCAAATGCCAATAGTAGGGACTCCATTTGAACGGGTTGCTGTCGACATTATTGGTCCTCTGGAAAAGACCAAAAGAAGGAACAGGTTCATCCTGACCTTAGTTGACACTTGCACTATGTGGGCCGAAGCCGTACCGCTACCATGCACTAATTCCAAGCATGTCGCAGAAGCCCTTGTGCAAATTTTTACACGGTTGGGATTCCCTCAACAAGTTTTGACGGACAATGGATCCCATTCCGTAGCCTGTTAATGGAGGAGATCTTTAAGATCTTGAGGGCCAAACATATCCACACAAGTCCCTACCATCCGGCCGGAAATGGGCTCGTGGAACGTTTTAATGGTACCCTCACCATGATGTTACGTAAGCTGGGTCAGGAGAAACCGGAAGACTGGGACCAATATATATCGGCTGCCTTATTCGCCTACCGAGAGGTACCCCAAGCGTCTACGGGGTTTTGCGCCAGCTACACTTTTATTTGGCAGACCTATTAAGGGGCCACTAGAAGCCTTACTTCGGTCCCTGACAGACCAGAAGGCTGACGAGACAGTCGTCTCTGCAAGCAAGTATGTATCTGAGCTTAAGGAAAGGCTAAAGCTAGGATGGGATCTAGCTACTACCAACCTTAAGAAAGCCCGCGCTAAAATTACTAAAAGATACAACAAAGCTGCAAAAGAGAGAGAACTACAACCAGGGGAGAAAGTCCTATTGCTACTTCCAACCGGAAGCAATAAACTTCGCATCGGATGGCAAGGACCGTTTACCGTCCTTAAAAATATCTCACGTACCAACTACAAGATCTCCATCAAAGGAAAGGAGTAGGTCTTCCACATAAATCTGCTAAAGAAATATTTGGAAAGACCGGTGCCATCCTCCGAGCATCTCCTGGCTGTCGCCATAGCAACGGAAGACGAGGAAGATGATGAAGGTTGCATGGAGTATCCATTGCAACCCACAGAATCCTTTAAAGATGTCAAGTTCGGCGACAATCTCTCACCAGAACAACAAACAGAAACCAGGGCTCTACTAAAACAGTACAGTGCAGTCTTAACGGATGTACCTGGTCGAACAAATCTCATTGAATTTGATATGAAATTAACAAACGAGACCCCTGTTCAAACCAGAGTTTACCCCATCCCGTATGCTAAAGCTGATGCACTTCGCGGAGAAATAGACAAGCTGCGTCAGGCAGGAATTATCAGTGAGTCTACATCTCCTTACAGCTCGAGTGTAGTGCTGTTGCAGAAGCCCAATAAGGAAGTTCGGCTGTGCATTGATTACAGGTTGCTAAACGCTGTAACGGAATTCCAGCCCGAACCTCTCCAAACTGTTTCTGAGTTGTTCACCAAGCTCAGCAAAGCAAAGATCTTCTCCAAGATTGACCTCAGCAAAGGTTATTATCAAATACCGGTCAAGGAGGAAATTAAACCTTTGTTAGCTTTCAGCACTAGTGAAGGACATTACACATTTAACGTGATGCCGTTCGGTTTGCATAACGCACCAGGAGTGTTCACCAGGATGATGAGGAAGCTTCTACAACCTTTGCAAAGTCCCCATATCCATAATTTCATGGATGACATCTTAATTGCATCGGAAACCTATGAAGAACATATTGCTACGGTTGCTATGCTCCTCAGGAGACTACAGGAAACGGGTCTCACAGCCAGACCTAGCAAATGTCTCATCGGGTTTGAACAGTTAGACTTCCTGGGGCACACTATTTCTCACGGATGCAGTTGGCCTATTAAGAAGAACGTGGAGAAAATAGTGGCAGCAAAAAGACCCCGAACGAAGAAAGACGTACGTTCCTTCATATCGCTATGTGCATACTATCAGAAGTACATCCAGAACTTCAACGGACTGACGGCACCGCTGACTGACCTCACAAAGAAAGGTTGTCCTGATAAGGTCATATGGGATCAAAAGTGCGAACACGCGTAAAGCACTTTGAAAGGACAGTTGTCTGCATACCCCATCTTGAGGTTGCCTGACCTCAAGAAACCTTTTGTACTGAGAGTCGACGCGTCAGGTCAGGGCATCGGGTCAACACTGCTTCAAGCCGATGACAGCGACCTGAACATGCTATTTCTAGTTGCCTATGGCAGTCGGAAATTAAATAAAGCGGAACGGAACTACAGCGTAGTTGAAAGGGAATGTCTTGCTCTGATTGACGGTATCAGACGCCATCATGAGTTTCTTTATGGTACATCTTTCACGGTGCAAACAGACCACGCTCCGTTAGCATTTCTTGGTGCCAATAAAGAATTTAACGCAAGGATCATGCGTTGGGTCCTCCTTTTAAGCGTTTATTCTTTCAAAGTGGAATATATTCCGGGAAGACAGAATGTCGGGGCTGATTTCCTGAGTAGAAACTGGTCTACAGAGGAAGAAGAGCAAACTGAAGATACCACTCATCCTAAAATCACCAATCAGGTCACCTCCATTGTCAAAAAATGAAACATGAAAAATGGTTTCATGTCTAAAAGTGGGGACGATTGTGACGTACGTCTAGTTTGACAAGTGAATTCTCCCTGATATGATGGATGATTAAAAGGGACTTTTAGCTTTTCATAACATTAGAACCCCTGAACATTTGTTGTAACTTTTCGTTTGCCAGAACTCATTCCACCGGGACTCATTTAGTAGGCGGCACGAGATCAAAGAGACAGACTGAGGGATTTAGGGGAGACTATCGGCGTTATCAAAGACAGTAGTGGTCCCTGCTACGAGACGCAGTTGCTTGCCGCTATTTTCGCGTCTCGGTGTCAATCGAGGAACCGAGCGAACGGGGGAAAGCGAAACGGGCAGCAGCGAGCGGATACGAAGACCAGGGGGCGGCTTCTTCTCTTGATTTGGCGGTCAGATCCCCAAAAGTTCGTGAGATCAAATAAGTTGTCAAGTTTATCATGTCCCACTCAACTTACATTCCATTTTAGCTAAATAGACCATGAAGAACTAGACACGTTATCACTCGCTGGCCAGACCTTTACAGAAGCACTAGCTTTATTGAAATCTTGTTATAGATTGTCCCCTGGATTTTATATATATATTTGCAGTGATTTCTATTCTGTGCAGAGCGGTAATATATATTGTGTAAAGTGATCAGTGGTCTAGTTCAGTCATTCTATTTCAATGGATTTTGTGTTAATTTAAATCTATTAAATTAAACCATCTCAATAGTTCCAGTGGTAAATATAATGATCTATCTATTATATTATTTCAAAAGATAATAGATGCTTAAATTAACTTTTAAAGTTGCGAAGGAATTTATAATTAATAAATTCAGTTAAGTCCTAGTTTTATAGATGTGTGTTTTTAACCACTAGAATTCGCGCAGTGTTTATTAAATACATAATTAAATACTCGAGTGTATTATAGGCTTAACGGGAAATTCATCGCGCTTTAGAAGGTTATTTGTTTTCGGTATATTACATGTCTTTTTTTTTTCTTTCATACAGAGTGATCGTAACCTGTGCGATCCCAGCATTAAGAAAGCAATAAGAAATCAATCTAAGCAAGGCAAAGCATAAACAGTGTGTAGAGTTCCCCTGACGCAGAACTTGTTGAGACTGTGTAAATTTTTAATCTTTGAGGCGATTCTATGTTTGGAATTCCGCTATCTAACTTATAGCAAAGAAAGCACACCCAAAGACAAATTTAACGCACCATCAAACAACTTAAGTCGTAACGGGAAGAAGAACACTGGCCCGAGCTTCGTTAGTTTACTGACACAGAGAGATAATTCATAATTTCCTGAACAGTGATGTGACTAGTTTTCTCACTGGACTTAAACCATACCTCACGGATAAAGTGTACCAGCACGCGTAAGAATTTTATTATCAGCGGCATAGTCAAATAGACCACACCATCCTCACCCCGGTATCAGAGACCGTGCCCTCCCATAGAAACTGTTATTAAGAAAAGAGACACAACTACAGATTCATTTTCCAGCGATTACGGGATCCTTTTATGTGCTGACCGCCTACCCGCTAATCTGGGGCTAGAACTTGAACAAACACTCATACATTTAGTTTGAGGTGTAACTGCTGTTGTGTTATTCTATGGAGTGCAAGATTTTTTCACAATCGGTAAGTGAGAGCAAGATGAGTGAAGGCCTTTGCTAGCGCGTGTATGAATGACAGGAAATTAATTCTTTTGTGTGACCATTTTGTTAACTTGCTTACCTGGTAATATATATCTTTTCTGTATACCCTACATTGTTCCTTTAAGTGGGATAGTTGATAATTTGTTAACTCTGTTTAAAACCACCTCCTTTCCATTTGCTTAGTAAAGGGAAGAACAGCTGGGAAGAACAGGTTTTTTTTTTCTATCACCTATACCTAATTTTGTAACACCTCTTTCAGAGTAATTAACTTCACTGTTAGGTTAACGTACCTATGTTCCTGATATTATCTATCTTTGGACTGGGTTTATCTTTGTCTAATAAGCGGGAAGGGCTTAGTCGATACCAATCTTCTTCACCCCTTCCAAACTTGTTATTTGCATTTGTGTACTTATGATAATTTATGTAATATCTGATATTTTTAGTGATTGATGTTTAAAGTGAATAAAATCACATAAACTCATTTAGTTCTGTGTGTTGGATATACCCAAAGCCCAACTTTCCCCCTATTCGTTTAATATAGTTTGTATCTACATCGTCTGTGTGTGTGAAAAACACCAAATCGGTGTGCGCGCAGATGCGAGTCTGGAAAACTGGCAAATAATTGTTTGACCAGGAGAGCGGAAGAGAAGATTGAGAGAAGCGATTTGTCGTAAATAAGTCTGTCTTTACTCTCCTCCAGCACGCTGTGAAGCAACTATTTAATATCTACATTTTCTATCACTGAGCTTTCCATCATCATTTTCCACTCTAAACCGGACCACTATTTCTACGACTCTTTTTCTCTCAAAATAAATTTACGACAGAGGGTAAATATATATTTACTATAACTTGTAGGAAAATAGGCCTACAGCAGATATATAATGTTGGTATTGGTTGTGTGTCAGTTATACTACCTACACCTGTATATATTTAATATAAATTGTTTCAATATGAACGTATCAGGTTACTGATTGTATCTTGGGGGGAATTAGGCATATTGATTGTATTTCCTGATATGATTGATGAAGACGAAGACTAATAGGAATCATAACTCAATCTATTGTCAGTCTATTATCTCAGATAACTCCAAACTGAAATAAAACTAAAACAGTCCTTGTTAGGACTCAATCTATTGTCCCATCTAACTCCAATCTATTGTCCCATATAACTCCAACCTGATATATCACCACACAGTCCTCGTTTCATATACTCCTATCATTAGAACACAACAATATTGTTAGGATATATGTTACCAATAGCACTTGTCAGAGAGGGCCTGGTATATTATAGGGGGAAGGAAATGGTTGAATCACACCTAGGTGTACATATTATTGGATGTATTCATGTATTGAATTTATATTATGGGATGTATTCATGTATTGAATGTATTCATGTATTGAATTTATATTATTGGATGTATTCATGTATTGAATTTATATTATTGAATGTATCCATGTATTAGTTTATTAGAAAGAATGTTTTGCAAGTAGACACCTGTCTTGTCTCGCTATTGTTAACTCATACTGAGCCATGTTGCCATTCATCCTACATGCAGACACCTGAGACACACGCTCATTTCATAAACACTAGAAATAGGTGGGCTTGATGACAGAAATTAGCCCCTATTTTTACTTGTTACAGGTTTTATTCGTGTCATCAAACCTGAGGTCGTATGTCCAGTCAATCCAGCTGCCTGGAACTTCACAGGAGCACAGAGATTGTACCTGAGATACATCTTTAGTCCCCCTCAGTCTTGGGTGGGCTAACGAAACGATCATCAGCGGGTGTTGTGTGCAAGAAATTACGGACAGAACTTTTGAGAGATGAGTACACATTAGTACCATTTCCGTCGGCAATTGTGAGCATTTAAGTCTATGAAGAAAACGTGAATTAGCATATTAAGAGACAAACAGCATAGCTGATAAAGTTTATATATTTAATTAACAGCACAGCTGATACAATTACTATATTTAATTAACAGCACAGCTGATACATGTACTATACTTAATTAACAGCACAGCTGATAAAAATTTGTTTCCTATAATTGGAAAACTTGTTGTAATATATATATCTATATAAATATAATATTTGTAAATCATTTGTAAACTTACAAATCCATTACATTCCATCTTCCAACATCCATCTTTCAGCACAAGAGTAGATAGTGTATATACTAAATAAATAATAGGGAAATTGTATTTGAACGACTTGTCAATTTTTTAATAATTGTTAAGTAAAATCTGTTTCCTTGTTTTTTTAATATCACAGTTAGTTACACAGCGGGGGTGGCAATTGTATGACTGTCTCCACTCTAATAATTTTTCGAGATCAGCTGATTCACAGCCGTAACTAATTTGTGATACCAGTAGTTCTCTCAGACACTGGGACTTCACCACTTTCTGCAGAAATTCTATTTCTGTAATTGTCAGTACTATACTGATCCTAGAGCCAATAAAAAACCTCACGCCACATTCACACACAACAAAAATCCAAGTACACGTTTTATTACTCCACCTCTGAATCTTTATTTAAGGGCGTATCCACTTGGGTGACTAAATCGGTCTTAGTATCAGTAATTATGTGGGCGAAAAGGCACGTATGTCCCCCTCAGATTCCTTCCAACCTCCTGAAACTATTAATTGTGATCATTTCTTACCTGCAGCAATGTAAATTGTATTGTACAGATCCGTTTGACTACACATTTTTGTAGTTAAATCTGAATCAATGTCTCGGCGATCTTACTTACTTAGTCGTTCCCCTTCTACCGTGAGGTGTAGAGGTTTGGAAGAGAGAGCGCCAGACTATCCTATCGGCTGTCTTCCTCCTGGCCTGGTTCCATTCTAGTCCTCGGTCCTGCAAAGATTGTCTAATGTTGTCCTTCCAGCGGACTCTGGGTCGTCATGGGGGTCTGGATCCCTGGCTCTTTGTTTCCCATGCTTGTCGTGGTAGCCGATCTTCTCCCATTCTGCAGACATGGCCAAACATCTTAGTTGGGACTGTTCTACTTGGGTCTGCAGTGGGTGGGATTTTAGGCCTTGACGTATCGTCTGGTTGCGGACCATGTCTCTTCTTGTTACTTCAACCACCTTCCTCAGATACCTCATTTCTGAGGTTTGGATCTGGCTTTTGTGGGGTGTAGTCATTGCCCATGACTCGCATCCATGTGTCAAGACTGGGACATAGGTGGAGCGGTATACAGCCATCTTCGTTTTCTTAACAACCTCTCTCTTGCTGAGGAATGCTCTATTTATGGCCTGGAAAAGTCTCCCAGCTGCTGCTTTTCGAGTGGCCAACTATTCTTTGATGCCTCCCTTTCGGTCTATAATAGCTCCGAGGTATTTAAAGTGGTCGACCTACTCCAGGACCTATTCTTCCAGCTTAATCTGATGTCTTCTTTCTTCTCGTGATATCACCATGGATTTTGTTTTAGAGCTGCTTATGACTATCCCTCTCTCCTCCAGCTCTTCCTTCCAGACTTGCAGGTTGGTTTGGAGATGTGCCTCTGATTTAGCAATCAGGGCAACATCATCAGCAAATGCCAGCTCCGAAATATAGACCTGTCTCATCTTCCAGTACCCCACTGAATACTTTCTTGTTCTCTCCTTACATGCCTTGATGACATCGTCCATGAGGAGTTTGAAAAGATAAGGTGATAGGATATCACCTTGTCTTACACCAGTGGTGGTCCTGAACTCTTCTGACTTATGGTTTGCTGTCCTCACATAATCTCTGCAAGACTTGTAGAAGCTCTGAATAGCATGAATCAGAGGTGCTGGGATGTTCTTCCTTGCCAAACAGTCCCAAAGTTTGCTTCAGGGGACCCTGTCAAACGCCTTTTCTATATCTGTGAAACAAAAATGGATCTCACTCTTATACTCAAGGGCCTTTTCACTCAGCTGTCTGAGTGTGAAGATTAGGTCTTGAGTACTTCGGTTAGCTCGGAATCCGCACTGCACCTCATCCAATTGTGGCTCAGCTAGGCGTCGGAGTCTCTGCTCTAGGATTCTAGAGTATATTTTACCAGTGACACTGAGAAGGGATATGCCTCTATGGTTTCACATTGTCGATTGTCACCCCTTTTTGAAAATTTGTGTTATGATGGGAATCTCCCAATCCTTTGGTATGGTCTTGTTGCACCACGCTGCCTGTAGGACCCTTAAGAGTAATAGGTCGCCTCATGCTCCCATGTACTTAACTATATCTGGCGTTATACCATCATGCCCTGCTGCTTTGCCCATCTTTATTTTCTCCAGTGCTACCTTCAGTTCTTCCATCTTTATGTCATCTTCATCACCATTGGTTTCCTCTTCTGTGCTAGTGGTTATCATTTCTGATGCCTGACCTTGCTCACCATCAAGGAGTTCTGACAAATATTCTTTCCATCTTTCCAATACTTCCTTCGGGGCAGTAAGCAATTTGCCTTGCTTGTCCTTTATAAATCTGAGAGGGCATTGTTTTTCTTTCCTCGTGTTCTTTAGGGTCTTATAGAACAATTTCTGGTTTCCTTGCGCATCTTTGTCGTGAAACATTCTAAATCCACATATATAAATTAGAAATTAAATGTAACGCCTAACGAATTAATTCAATAAAGGGAAAGAAGAATGGTAAAGAACAGTGCTGTCACAATGACTGTACTCGAGATCCCCCTTTTTCTACTTCGTCTGCATATTGTAACGCTTTCACGTTTACTAGTAAAGCCTACAGCAGCATACACGCGTTTCAAAAAAACAATAAAACGTGTACTGTATTTCTTAGAAAACCTTGAGATATACACACTGCGTAATGACCTAGATTAATATTCCATTAATTTCATTTTATACACTGCGTAACTAAAAGACAGACGGCCTTAGAGAGAGAGGGCTGAACGGAGGAACGCATGCAATACTACCACGGTCCCGCGATTAATAGTAACGCAAATCCCACGCGTAAGGCATGAAGCACTAACTTTTTTTCAAATAAACAGTGATAAAAAACACTACCAATACACGGTTAGGTTTTGAAAACCTGTTTAATGCTTATTAGGAAACATGACATTCTACTGTTTTATGTCTGAAATCCTGACATTAGTCTGACAGAACAGTCGAAAAGGCAGGACAGGTGGCGGTTCTAAAACAATAAAAAATAAAAAAAATACACGACTATCCTAGAATACATATTTTGAACGGAGCCACTTAGCTCCATTAAAACTTATATATTTGGGTGCCTTAGGACTTGCTGACAAAGAATATGTTAGGTGCTAAGCAATTAGTTTAATAATTAACAAATTATAGCCAAAATACTATAGTGAGGGTGTCAGACAACACAGGATCATTTTTTCTCATAATGGCGTGTTTGAACAGTGTTTTAGAAAAAATGAGGCCACCATGTTAAATCCGATTTGATTGGCGGGAATAATATGTAAGGCTAAACATGATTAGTCGATTGCAAATACTATTTTTGGTTGTTAATAGAAACGATAGAAAGGGTACTTATTTTTTCAATCGTTTTTGTAAACATGGTCCCATTGGCCAGACCATTTAATATAGTCAATTAGGAGCGTCAGTTCAGTGCCACTTTTTGAAAATTCAATTTGTAAAAGCAAGTGCGTTGAGATCCAGCTCATATTTTTCTAAATAAAAGCCTGGGACAGAGGCAGATCGGAATTGTGCCATAATTCATCGCCAGTCAACGTATTTGTTTATTATTTCCATGAATTGTGGTAAGATTGACATATTTGATATCTTTTAGATGAAAATTGAATGTGAATTGATAATTTATGTCTGTATATGTGTGTGGTTCAGTAGCAAACATGAGGCAAAGCCTAGATATTGCTCCAACCTGAACAAAACTTGTCGCAGAGGAGTGAAACTGCATGGGATCACCAAATAGTACTATGACACCTATCTTATTGAATAGAAGGAAATAATGCTGGAATTGCAGAGGCGTTGTAACCATTAGGGAGAAGAATACTGGTGTAAATTGTTTCAGATGAAGCTAGCAGTTGGCCTACCGCTCTGAACTCAGTGATTGTTATGTATTGTGTTTCAGTGTGGAAAGAGATTATAAATTAGTTCTGAAGGGAGGTACAACCTTCTTGTTTCAGGGCCCGTGGTACCAAACTATTAAAGCAGCACCTGGTCTGAGTTTTGCTGAATCCAGAGGCTGATAGCATATTCCTGGGTCAAGATAGCGACCAGGGTTGGTTCTCAAGAACACGGTGAAGCAAGCGAGCAGAAGAGACTGTTTCCTGCCGCCCTCACAGAAGATAAGAGTCGTTGACCAGAGCAGCTCAATCTTATGTACCCCCCTCTAAAATTGACAGTATATTAAATAAAGAGGGACAATTAATTGTTTCAAAGGACAGGAATTGTGAACTTTTCCAATACTATTTCCACCATAAACAGACACTTGAAGTAGTGATGATAAACAACCACCTAGCTTGAAAAATCCAGTATTACCTCATAGTACTACATCACAACTGACACACACATTGTGATAATAATAATATATGTCAATACAAAGATCATATCTATAAATTGTGTACATACAACTTGTAATTACATTTGATTGTGATTCCTGGTTCACTTTGTAGTTGAATCAGGATATCTATTATTGAAAGGAATTAATACATATTTTTAAAGTTAAACTTGACTTATTAAGATAGCCTTATAGAGTGTTCTATGTTTGTGAGTGTCACAGTGTTGTAAAGTATTGTGGATTAAAATTAAATTGTTTATCTGTCTGTTGTTGTTGTGACTTACACTTCATCATTATCATAACCCTAGACATTCAACGTAGTCATTACAATATTCCAGAATAAGCATGACTGAGGTATAAATGTGGTAGCAAGTAAGGTTATCTGTAATACACCACACTTATTAGATACAGATACCTTCACAGCTGATCTCAGTCAGTACACTAAGTCCCCTATAAATATTTATACCATCCCACTTTACCACAATCTTTTTCTAGCTTTTCTCCAAATTCTTCCCAGGATTTCTGTTTTGCTGCTAGCACCTTGTTCTTTGCTTCTGTTCTGAGTATCACATAGTCTCTATATTTCTCTTTTTGTCCTGCTGTGTTTTTAGCTCCTAAGTATTGTTTCCATGCTATTTTCTTCTCTCTTATTTTCTCGTTGACTTCCTCTGTCCACCAAATGTCCTCTTTCTCTTGTTCCCAAGTCGGACTTCACCACATAATTCTGCAGCAGCTGTCTTTATGATGTCCTTGAATTTAAGCCAGAGGGTTTCCAAGTCATCAGGTTGTTCTTCTGTGTTTCTCACTGCTGTAGCAATAAGCCCCTGATATCTGGTCTTAATTTCTGGCTATCTCAGCTTGGAAATCTTAATGCTCATTTCACCCGTTCGTTTACTTGGTTTCTTGCTTGATGTTGGGCAGTTCCTAGGCTGAGCTACTCTTTCAGTTGTTCTTTTGATTGTAAGCAGGTAGTGATCACTTCCAATCTCTGGCCCCCTCCAGACTCTAGCATCCTTGACATATTTGAATGAGCTCCTCCTAACAATGGCTTAGTCGATCACTGACGTCTCATTCTTTGTTGGTTCACATCTAGTGTATGCATGTATGCGCTTAGGGGGGAACTTTGTGTTTGTAATGATCAGATTCTGCTCACTGCAGAATCTAAGGAGTCGCTTTTCAATGTCATTGAGAGTATCTTCTCCATATCTTCCGATAACTCCACCCCATCTAGCGTGGTCATTTCCAGCTCTTGCATTAAAATCTCCGAGCATGATAATTTCATCTAGGCAGTCATCCACTGTCCTTTGAAGCAGCTCGACGAATTCCTCCTTGACCTCTGCTCTCTCATCCTCATTTGGCCCATACAATGTGACAAGGTTGATTATGGTTTCTCCTTCTTTTAGTTTTACAACCATAATGCGCTCCGAGACAAAGTTCCATCCCTTGATACTATCTTTTTGGTTTTTGGCCACAATGCAACCCCACGCCACCTTTAGTTTTTTCAGACGTGGGTACACTACTGTAGAGCAGCGTGTTGCCATCGAGATCCATGACTCCGTGTCACTTTTTCTTTGTTTCCGTTATAGCCAGGATTTCTAGTTTTGCTTTCCTCATCTCTTCCACCAGCTCCTCTTCTTTCCCATTTATACTTCTTGTGTTCCAAGTTCCATAAGTCATAGTCCGTTCCACTTCGTTGCCTTTAGAATCAATCCGGGTTTTTCTCTTGTAGTTCGCGTAATCATGATTTAAAGCAAACAGGTGATTGGCCTGTTATGCCTTTGCATGGTGGAGGGGCTACCTCCTTACGGCCTTCATGCAGGCCGCCCTCGTCCTTTTTCAGTCGGGCTTGGGACCGGCCTAGACGGAGTTTGAATATTATACTTACTTACTTAGCCGTTCCCCTTCTACCGTGATGTGTAGAGGTTTTGGAAGAGAAAGCACCAGACTATTCTATCGGCTGTCTTCCTCCTGGCCTGGTTCCATTCTAGTCCTCGGTCCTTAAAAGATTGTCTAATGTTGTCCTTCCAGCGGACTCTGGGTCGTCCTGGGGGTCTGGATCCTGGCTCTTTGTTTCCCATGCTTGTCGTGGTAGCTGATCTTCTCCCATTCTGCAGACATGGCCAAACCATCTTAGTTGGGACTGTTCTACTTGGGTCTGCAGGGGGTGGGATTTTAGGCCTTGACGTATCGTCTGGTTGCGGACCATGTCTCTTCTTGTTACTTCAACCACCTTCCTCAGATACCTCATTTCTGAGGTTTGGATCTGGTTTTTGTGGGTTGTAGTCATTGCCCATGACTCGCATCCATATGTCAAGACTGGGACATAGGTGGAGCGGTATACAGCCATCTTCGATTTCTTACCAACCTCTCTCTTGCTGAGGAATCCTCGATTTATGGCCTGAAAAAGTCTCCCAGCTGCTGCTTTTCGAGTGGCCAACTCTTCTTTGATGCCTCCCTTTCGGTCTATAATAGCTCCGAGGTATTTAAAGTGGTCGATCTGCTCCAGGACCTGTTCTCCCAGCTAAATCTGATGTCTTCTTTCTTCTCGTGATATCACCATGGATTTTGTTTTAGAGCTGCTTATGACCATCCCTCTCTTCTCCAGCTCTTTGAAAATTATACACCGCCAAAAACCCGTGTAAGTAACCAACCAATGAAACGCCAGCTTGGTACACGTAGGGTCAGAGATATGTTAGGCCATTCAACATGGAGACAACAAAAGTGTAGATGTTAGAAATATTTCGGAAGGCAGTGTGAGAACATAGATGGAGTACCTCGTTAAAGAAGGACCAGATTTGATAATAGAGATCATTAGCTTTAGGCAGATATCGATATTTTCACTGGATGTGGTGTAGAGCAGAAGTTATTGTGAAAAGAAGACAGTGGAGCATGAACCATGTTGTGTTTTTCCGTGTTTCGGCTGCTCCAGTGAAAAGTCGGATAAACTAGGGAATAGGATAGATATCTCAATTGATAGAGCTCCTTCATACGAGTAATATAAGCCTATGATGGAGGAAATCCGTTAAGAAATAAGGAAGCCAGAATTATTATAGATTTTTTAGTAAAGCCCGCCTTGCCCAAATGTACACATTTTGCGTGAATACAAAATACTTTGGCCTAGATGCTTCCCAAATACAGTGGCCAGTGACCTATATATAGTGGGAAGGAACGAAAGGCGGACACACTTGCCGCGAAACTAAAAAACTGCAGATACGGAAAGCAGCATCTGCCACAAGCTTCATTGCCATCTGCATATGTGCGAGCAGACTGTTATAATTCTTGAAAGCCTGTCTGTCTGAGATTGAGAGTAAGCGAGACACTAATTATATATATATATATATATATATATATATATATATATATATATATATATATATATATATATATATATATATATATATATATATATATATATATATATATATATATATATATATATATATATATATATATATATATATATATATACATATACATACATATATATATATATATATATATATATATATATAATAATAATAAATTCTTTAAGCACCAAACACGGCGCATAAGGCAGAAACCAGTGCTCTCCAGGTTGTTCGTTGTGACGCCACTCCTCTTAGCTCTTGCACATTATTTAGGCCCAACGTTCTTCCTTCTCTATTATTGTTCTTCTGAGTGTTTCTTTTGGTCTTCCTTTTTTCCTCTTACCCTCAGGAACCCAAGTGAGCGCCTGTAGTGGTATTCTGTTGTTTTGCATTCGTAGGACATGACCGATATATGACCATCATCTTTTCCTTATATAGTCGGAGACATATTTCTGCCTAGAGTCTTCTCTTATTTGTCGATTAGTCTTGAATTCTTTCCAACTGATGTTCATGAGTTTTCTAAGACATTTGTTCTCGAATGTATTCAGCTTGTTCTCCAATGATTTTGTTATTTTCCAACTCTCACAGCCGTATGTTAACCCTGAGATAACATTTGAATTAAACAGACGAAGCTTGGTATGTATATTCAATGATCGTAATTTTCCAAATGTTAGATAATCTATTGAAGGCGCTAGCTGCCAAAGCAATTCTAGTATGGATTTCTCTTGTTGTGTCACCATCCTGAGTCATTTTACTGCCTAAATAATTGAAACTTTCAACTTTCTGTAGTTTTCCCCGTTCAAGATGATATCAAAGGTCTCGTTAGAAAAGTTCATAGCTTTAGTTTTAGAGGCATTTATTTGGAGACCTATTTTAACCGAGAGATGACACAAATTATTTATTGCTTCTTGGGATTGTCTTGGTGTTGAACTTAAGAATGCTACATCATATATATATACAGTAGAACTCCATTTATCCGAACCCCAATTATCCGAACATCCAATTATCCGAACACTTTTTCGAGAAAAAAAAAATCAGGCGCCACCAGTCATGTTAGACTTTATTTTTGAATCTTTTGATGCTGCAAGCTTCAAATGTGTGCGAACAATTTGTAGAGGATGGAATGGGCTAATGGTCAGTCACTTACGTACAGGAAGTCAGTCAGATCATAAAGTCAGTTAATATCTGGTTTACCAATCTAGTGTACGTATGCGTTCTAGGCAGAACACTGGCTAAACAGACAGTTCAACTTAAAATAATTGTGTCTGCTACTACAGCAGAATAATTTTGGTGTGCAAGTATTTCTCTGTGCGATATGGAATCTTCCAGAAGGCCTAAAGCATATAAAAGGAACCGCAATGTTTTGTCAATTGAAACGAAAACAGAAATTATCAAGAGACTAGGAAAAGGTGAAACTGTGTCTTCACTTGCGAGGATTTCCAATGTTGGGAAAGCTACCGTCTCTGACATCAAAAGTAACAAGGATAAAATTATGAGTTTTGCACCGAAATTGGATAGTGAAAATGGGTCGAAGAAACGTAAACCATGAGACATGCGAAAGATTTGAAATTGGAAGAGGCTTTGTATATATGGTTTGTGCAAAGAAGAAGCAAAGGGGAAACTATCTCTGGTTCTCTATTGTGTGAAAAGGCACTTCAGTTCAACAATCAACTTGACTGTCCTCCTGACTTTAAGGCTAGCCAGGGATGGTTAAGAAACTTTAAATCTCGTCATGGCATACGAGAATTGGAGATGCAACTGCCGCTGAAAATTTTAAAGAAACATTCTTGGCTTTTTTGGAAGAAGAAGATTATTCACTCGATGTGTATAATGCCGATGAGACTGGCTTATGCTGGAAATCATTGCCTCAAAAATCACTTGCATCTCAGCGCGAAGCAGCTTCCCCTGTGTTTAAAAAGTGCAAAGAGAGAGTAACAATTTTGGTAGCCGCGAATGCCAGTGGAAGTCATCGTTTACCGGTGCTAATGATCGGTAAAGCCAAAAAAACCACGTTGTTTAAAGAATGTGACATGTCTCCCATTGTGCTACAAAGCACAGAAGAGTGCTTGGATGAATAGTGAAATATTTCTTGATTGGTATACAAATCAGTTCATCCCAAATGTGAAGAGGTTGAGAGAACAAGAAAAGAAAACTGGAAAAGTAATTCTTCTACTGGACAATGCACCATCTCATCCAGAGACGGATACATTGAATGCAGTTGATGCAAATTTTAAAGTAATTTTTCTGCCTCCCAATGTAACAGCACTGATTCAACCAATGGATCAGGGTGTTATAGCAAAGCTTAAAACGATGTACAAGAAGGAAGTCATGCGTCGTTTATTGTTGGCTGAAAATGAAGAAAGTGTGGTGGCGTTTTCCAAAAAGCTTAATCTCAAAGACTGCTGATATATGTTAGCTGATGCTTGGACCACCCTGTCACAAGATAATCTCAACAAGGCTTGGAATAGATTGCTTGGGAAAAAAGGAGGAAATGAAACTACTGTAGTGGACACAAATGATGATTGTATAAATGAAGTTGTGGAACTGTTTCAAGCAATGCCCGGATTTTCGGCCTGTGACAAAGATGATGCACACATGTGGGTAGAAGATGATAATGATTCTGGTTTTCAGTTTTTGAATGACGAAGAAATTTTGTCTTTTGTGCAAGAAGAAAACCAAATACATGTAGTGACCGATGATGAAGACTCCTCAGAAGTACATGATGTACTTGTAGATTATGAAGAAAACCCAAAACGTCGACCAAGTCCTGAAGAGGCCTTTATAGCACTAGAAACAGCGATGGCTTGGTACGAGCGAGAAGATGACAGCTGTCCTATACAGCTTCTGCTGTTGAAGAGAATGCGGGACTTAGCAGCCAAAAGGAGACTATCCAGTTTGGTGCAAAAGAGGATTCCTCATTAATTTAAATAGTGGGTTACATCTGTGCAAGTACATGTATACGTAAGTTGCGCCTGGTTTTGAATCGTTTGTAATGTTATTTTGAAAACATTTCTCTTTCTTAAAAAAAAAATAATTAATACAAGTAGTACATGCACTGCAAAATGTAATGAAAGATTTTGGTGATACAGTGATCTAATACAGTGTGGGTATTATTATTACAGTACAAGTAAATATGTTTTATAGTGTAATTTCCTTGTGATGGTTAATTAATTTTAGAAATATGTGTACATGTACTCGATACATTATGTAATCCAATTATCCGAACATTTGATTATCCGAACGATGCTCGGTCCCATGGGGTTCGGATAAATGGAGTTCTACTGTATATATATATATATATATATATATATATATATATATATATATATATATATATATATATATATATATATATATATATATATATATATATATATATATATATATATATATATATATATAAAATCAATTTGTGCTTTATGGAAATGGTTGCTTTTGTGTAAAATCTCAGTGTACAATTCCTGGAAGGAATCCCGGCCTGTGTTAGTTAAATTTATTTGTGTAATCTAATCAGAAGAAAGAATGGAATGAGATATTAGTTTTCGGAAAGCCTTTAAAGATTTTATGCTGTCTGGAGTGGACTATACAAACTGGAAGAAGGAAGGAATGAAAAGAATTGATTTTCTGTATTGTTTGAGATATCACACAACATTTACCATAAGGCCTATGTGTTTGTACTGAAGACAATCGTGGACATAGATGTAAAGGTGGGTTTACTGGAATATTGTGCTAGTATTAGGATAAATCGTGTTATTTATGACTTACTCTGTCTCTTATGGTTAATCCCATCTTGTCTGAACTGTCTCACTATACCTCTTGTCTGGATAGGGAGATAGTAGGACTATACTACCTAGGAAATATTATATTTCAGGTCATATCCTCCCTTAGTGTCTTAACAAATCCTGTAGAGACATAGTCAGCAATTGGAAGGCCGTGTTGTACCAGTGTCTTACTTTGAAAAACTGAGGCCACAAACATTGTCATCTCAACTGATTGGGAAACCCGCAGCTGTGGGTTTTCTCAAGTCATCTTATGCCGCAAGAGTCCTAAGTGGGAGCTTCAAAAGTTAAGTGGCTCAAATTCGGGCTGCCTCATATTACATATATTACCACACCTGGCAGAACCTTATATGATGAAATTTAGTCTGGTGGTGTAAACCAAGAGAATAAAGACAGTCATTATTAGTCTATGTAACATTCTAATTAAATAACATTGAAGGAATAACTCAATACTAGTACAAGTGAGAGACAGATTGTAATTACTGTTATTTGTGGAACAGAGTTACTTCAAGGATCAAGATCACAGAAGAAAGAATGAAATTGATAATTAAATTCAGTTAACTGTAAAATATTTACTGTAATTGATCCATATTTTTTATTTTATTTGATTTTGAGTTCTATTTGAGTTTTCAAAGAATATCAAAAAAAAAGTAAAAAAAGGTCATGTATATAAATAAAATTACCAATTGTATCCACAGTTTTGAGTAAATCATTTACGTTGGTTCAAGTTACTTATTTGATAATGTATGACCCCTAGATAAGCTATAGTCTTAGGTTGGTCTGGGAGAGGAGGCATCACTGGTGACTAGGATTGCACATTATCATCTCACCCAGTAATCTTTACAGCCTGACTTTAACCTTTGACCTCGATACACCATTTCTCTTTTCAGAGAATGGCGTATTTCTTTTAAGACCAGTCTCTTATCTGGCACTATCCTGGTATCATCTGATACACCAAGTTGTCCATTATCTTACACACAAAATGACCTCTCGTCACAATTTTTATGAACTCTATTCATTTTCTATTGTTATGTTTAAATCTAGGATACAGATACATTTTCATACGTACGTGATGGTTGTTGGAGGAAATATGTGTAATGTGTGTAGTGGGAAAATTCATAAAATTTCCCACAAAGCTGGTGTTTGCGTGTCCTTTTACTGGGTGCGCAAATTAGTTTTCACGGTGCAATGCAC
This sequence comes from Oreohelix idahoensis, assembly GCA_024509875.1. Lineage (NCBI taxonomy): Eukaryota > Metazoa > Mollusca > Gastropoda > Stylommatophora > Oreohelicidae > Oreohelix > Oreohelix idahoensis. The sequence goes on from JAMPIV010011227.1 coordinate 20,407, forward strand.
GCATTGTCCAGAAAAGTTGGTGGGAATTTGTTTGTTTGACTTGTTACGTTTCACTTACAAAATTTGGAGGTTTAATTTGGTGACAAAACAGCAGTGACGTCACGGCAGAGTATCGCTATACACATTAGAACGTTCTACAGGATATGGTAGTGTAAAACATTGTTTAGTCTGGTCAAGATGAGTCGGGTGTGGATGTTTTTTCTTTCTTTTAAATAAAAGTTAAAGTTAGGCATTACCTTAAAACAGACCTTAGAAGCTGTAGTTCTCAGGGGCTTTCAACCTGGTGAACCCTCCAAAGGGTCGAAGGGGTTGTGAAATGGGGGTACGGAGAATATTTGGTAAATAACTATGTTATGTTATTGTGTCGGCGTCTGTGGCCTAATGGATAAGAACGCAGTTTCATAATCCAGATATACCAGGTTCGAAACCTGCTGCAGGCGGTTTGGTAGCAGATCGCTTTGTGTGGATTTTTAACAATGGTATAAGCGCCGTACCGTTCAGAAAGCAATGGCAAACTACTGAATGAAAAAAATTGCCTAGAAAAATCACAAACAGCCAATAAAAGCTGGGGTTGATTGCCACGTCCTGTAAACGATAAGCAACTATGTTATGTTATTGTATTATTTCTTGAAAATAGTGGTGTATAGTGATTGAAAGTTGAAGATTAGAGAAAGAACGGCGAGTCTTGTTCTCACAGAAATCCATAGCAAGAAACAAACTAGAGGCAGAAAATGCTATGAGAGTATCTCTTTCAAAAAGTGTACACAGAATAAAACTCTTAAAGTGACAGACACAGAATCAGAGGTCTAACTAATTTATTTCACCATGTTCCAAAGCTGTGCTTCTTAACCAGGGGTGCACGCACACCCTGAGGGGGCGAGACCCACACTCTATTGGCGCGAGACGTGCAGATATTGTAGAAAGCGAATCATCATAAAACTTTATTATGCACAACACTCTAAAGTATGTGTATAAAATAGAACATTGGCAACGTGAATTAGATAACCTTAGTCACATTTTGTAAATAATATTTTCTCAAAACATACTTTTATCGCCTGTTTCTCTTTTTTAGCATATTTCGCGAGATAGAAGATAATGGGGTGCAAGGCTTCTTAAGATGCTCTAAAGGTGTGCGGGGCTTCTTAAGATGCTCTAAAGGGGTGCGGGGCTTCTTAAGATGCTGTAAAGGGGTGCAAGGCTTCTTAAGATGCTCTAAAGGGGTGTGGGGCTTCTTAAGATGCTCTAAAGGGGTGCGGGGCTTCTTAAGATGCTCTAAAGGGGTGCAAGGCTTCTTAAGATGCTCTAAAGGGGTGCGGGGCTTCTTAAGATGCTCTGAAGGGTGCGGGGCTTGTTAAGATGCTCTAAAGGGGTGCAGGGCTTCTTAAGATGCTCTAAAGGGGTGCAAGGCTTCTTAAGATGCTCTAAAGGGGATCAGGGCTTCTTAAGATGCTCTAACGGGGAGCAAGGCTTCTTAAGAAGCTCTAAAGGGGTGCGGGGCTTCTTAAGATGCTCTAAAGGGGTGCAAGGCTTCTTAAGATGCTCTAAAGGGGTGCGGGGCTTCTTAAAATGCTCTAAAGGGGTGCGGGGCTTCTTAAGATGCTGTAAAGGGGTGCAGGGCTTCTTAAGATACTCTAAAGGGGTGCGGGGCTTCTTAAGATGCTCTAAAGGGGTGCGGGGCTTCTTAAGATGCTCTAAAGGGGTGCAGAGCTTCTTAAGATGCTTTAAAGGGGTGCAAGGCTTCTTAAGATGCTCTAAAGGGGTGCGGGGCTTCTTAAGATGCTCTAAAGGGGTGCAAGGCTTCTTAAGAAGCTCTAAAGGGGTGCAGGGCTTCTTAAGATGCTCTAAAGGGCGCAAGGCTTCTTAAGATGCTCTAAAGGGGTGCAGGGCTTCTTAAGAAGCTCTAAAGGGGTGCGGGGCTTCTTAAGATGCTCTAAAGGGGTGCAAGGCTTCTTAAGATGCTCTAAAGGGGTGCGGGGCTTCTTAAAATGCTCTAAAGGGGTGCGGGGCTTCTTAAGATGCTGTAAAGGGGTGCGGGGCTTCTTAAGATGCTCTAAAGGGGTGCGGGGCTTCTTAAGATGCTCTAAAGGGGTGCGGGGCTTCTTAAGATGCTCTAAAGGGGTGCAGAGCTTCTTAAGATGCTTTAAAGGGGTGCAAGGCTTCTTAAGATGCTCTAAAGGGGTGCGGGGCTTCTTAAGATGCTCTAAAGGGGTGCAAGGCTTCTTAAGAAGCTCTAAAGGGGTGCAGGGCTTCTTAAGATGCTCTAAAGGGCGCAAGGCTTCTTAAGATGCTCTAAAGGGGTGCGGGGCTTCTTAAGATGCTCTAAAGGGGTGCAGGGTTTTTTAAGATGCACTAAAGGGGTGCGGGGCTTCTTAAGATGCTCTAAAGGGGTGCAAGGCTTCTTAAGATGCTCTAAAGTGGTGCGGGGCTTCTTAAGATGCTCTAAAGGGGTGCGGGGCTTCTTAAAAAGCTGTAAAGGGGTTCTAGGCTTCTTATGATGCTGTAAAAGGGTGTGAGACTTCTTAAGATGCTGTAAAGAGGTGCGAGGCTTCTTAAGATGCTGTAAAGGGGTGTGAGGCTTCTTAAGATGCTGTAAAGAGATACGAGGCTTCTTAAGATGCTTTAAAGGGGTGTGAGGCTTCTTAAGATGCTGTAAAGTTGTGTGAGGCTTCTTAAGATGCTGTAAAGAGATACGAGGCTTTTTAAGATGCTGTAAAGGGGTGCAAGGCTTCTTAAGATGCTGTAAAGGGGTGTGAGGCTTCTTAAGATGCTGTAAAGTTGTGTGAGGCTTCTTAAGATGCTGGAAAGGGGTGCGAGGCTTAAGATGCTGTAAAGGGGTGCAAGGTTTCATAAGGAGCTGTAAAGGGGTGCGGGACTACTAAAAGGTAAAGAAACACTGTTCTAAAGATCATTTAACTCATTTATGATACTAAAAATGTTGTTAAGTCGTGAATAGAACTGTATACATGAAAATTAATTGTTTTTTTTTTTAAAATATTCGTAATCAATGCACATGCATGGTTAATTCTAGAATATATTTCCTCTCATGGGGCTACTGAAAGGTTTACATGAAGTCACAGGGTTACATGGCAGAAAAAGGTTGGGAGCCCCTGTTGTGTTTGGTGTATGTCTCTTGGTACTATAATGTCGATCACGTCCTTCTCTAACCTTCCACATCACACGTGAAAGGGCGTTCGGATCTAGATACCTAGTTAAAAGTTTACAGGTCTGACTGGCAGATAAACGGAATGCATGTACTTTGAAAATATTGAGTAAAATAAATGCATGTCATTTATCTACTTTTAATCTGAACTACATTAACAAATATGACTGTAACCTGCTATATTTATCACGTACACAATTAAACAGCGCACAAACTGATTGAGATTTCTTCTTCTTCTTTTTCGTTCGCCTTCAGATGTCCACATTATTGACTCTAATAAAGGCAGTAGTCAGCCAAAGGTTCCTGACATCTCCACACAGTTTTTCGTGGAGTGAAATAAGTTGTTGCCATATGCTACTCCATTCGTTGCTGTATGTTATTTAGGACTGCAGCAGGTGTTCGGCTGTCATCGGGCTGGTGCCGTAAGGATGCACTAGCCTGCAAGGCGCACAACATAGTGCAACGCAAACCGCCTTGAGATGACAGATACTGAGGTTTCAAGGGACTAAAATAGTGGCAACTAGGTTTGACTAATACCACTTCATCTAGTCGTTTCTCTTCTGTGCTGGGGTGTAGAGGTTAGCCATGCTATGTTATCGGCTGCCTTCCTTTAGGCCAAGTTCTAGTCCAGTTCTCGGTTCCTCAGAGATTGTCTGATGTTGTCCTTGGGTGGTCCCGGAGTTCTGAATCCCTGGCACATGGTTGCCCGCGTTTTTTTGTAGTAACCGGTCTTCTCCCTTTCTGCAGACATGACCAAACAATTGCAACTGGGACTGATCCACTCAGGTCTGCACGACGTATCGTCTGGTTGCGGACCTTGTCCCTTCTTGTTGCTTGGACTTGAATAATACCACGTGTCAACAGTTTCGGGCATTGCTGTTACACCGGCTGACAGAAACCTTGTTTATACGCAAAACAAAGTGGCAGAATGGGAGAAGATCGGCTGCCACAGCAGTATGGGAGGCTAAGAGCCAGACCTCCAGGACGATCCAGAATCCGCTGGGAGAACAACGTTAGACAGTCTCTGAAGGACCGAGGGCTAGAATGGAACCAGGCCTGGAGGAAGACAGCCGATAGGATAGTATGGCGCTCTCTCTTCCAAACCTCTACAACTCACGGCAGAAGAGGAACGACTAAGTTAGTAAGTAAACGAAGTGGCAACCCACATAATCTAATCATGGCCGTAGTAAAGTTAAAAGGTAACTTGACACTGATTACTATTGATCATTTCTTCCAACCGCGGTTTGTGTTGAGTCAATGTTTATCTCATGTCACAGTCTGTGTTGTCTTTAAAAAAAACAACATATTTTTTATTTTGCACTTGTTTTGGCGAGGCATGCACATATCCACCCAGACTAAAGATCAATCGGTTATATTAAGGCTCATGTCCAAATATGAAAGACCATGTGGCCAGGAAAATAATGTATATTATTTTTAATTATTTCATTTATTCCGCGTTTTTCATTTTGATTCACCGATAGTGTCGAAAAGCTCACTTCACGTAGGTCGTCGATTCACCTTTTGCTTGACGCTACCACTACAGCTGGTGCTCTCTGCCCGGACACCTGCACTAAAGCAAGTAGGCGCTCTTGTGATGGTGGTTTCTGTTGCTATTAGTGTTACATGACGAGGTTGCCAGCCACGTGCACAAACTCATATTTAATCGCCTCGTACGACATGCCAGATAAAGTAGTAATCCTATTCTTTCTCGGTCTCCCTAAAGGCGCCCCCCACCCCCACCCCAGGGCTACACGGGGCACCTCACAAAGGTAGCTAGTATCAAAAACGTGGCAGCTTCCTTGTGTGACAACCGTATGTGCTCTTAACCCCCAGAAAATTCAAATTTACCCCTAGTTGCCGACCCCGGGATTGAAGAAACAATAGACACGAAGAAGGTGTTCTCTGAGCGTTTTGTTCTTCATTTTTATATTGTGGTTGTATCTTTACAGAAGAATGTTAAAAACACCACGGACAGCCAAAAAGAGTCATGAGGATGTCCTGAGGGAGGCCAATGCTCAAAGGAAACTTATTCCTCATGTTAGAAGGAAGCAATCCACTTTCTTTGGGCGTGTTATGAGAAGAAGGAAACTGGAGTATATCGTGACAACAGGAAAGATTGAAGGAAACTGGAGTATATCGTGACAACAGGAAAGATTGAAGGAAACTGGAGTATATCGTGACAACAGGAAAGACTGAAGGAAACTGGAGTATATCGTGACAACAGGGAAGATTGAAGGAAACTGGAGTATATCGTGACAACAGGAAAGACTGAAGGAAACTGGAGTATATCATGACAACAGGATAGATAGAAGGAAACTGGAGTATATCGTGACAACAGGATAGATAGAAGGAAACTGGAGTATATCGTGACAACAGGATAGATAGAAGGAAACTGGAGTATATCGTGACAACAGGATAGATAGAAGGAAACTGGAGTATATCGTGACAACAGGAAAGACTGAAGGAAACTGGAGTGTATCGTGACAACAGGAAAGACTGAAGGAAACTGGAGTATATTGTGACAACAGGAAAGATTGAAGGAAACTGGAGTGTATCGTGACAACAGGAAAGACTGAAGGAAACTGGAGTGTATCGTGACAACAAGAAAGACTGAAGGAAACTGGAGTATATCGTGACAACAGGAAAGACTGAAGGAAACTGGAGTATATCGTGACAACAGGAACGATTGAAGGAAACTGGAGTATATCGTGACAACAGGAAAGATTGAAGGAAAAAGAGATAAAGGACGACACAGAGACAAGATACTGGACAGTTTGACATCGTGGCATGGAAAGAAGTCAACAACAACATTGATAAATAGTACTGGAGACAGGAAGTTGTGGAGAGACATGTTCGTCGACGCCACCAGGCATGGTACTTAAAGAAGAAGGTGATTGTAGAGTTGTTAAGAGATGATAATGGGAGAACTTAGTAAACTCTTTGTTTTTCAGTGAACTATCGCCGTGAAGCGTTGTGGGGAGCTGAAGCACTCGCGCTGACCCAAGTGTGTTGCTTTAGCTGCCGTCAGCCCATGTTGTAGGATTTCTGTAATAATGTCTATCCATCTGTCTCTTGGGTCTTGTTCTCTGTGCCCGATAACCAGACCTTCTACCGTTTTGGTAACTGATCGAGCTCTATTCTCATGAGATGGCGAAACCACTTAATGACGGACGGTAGTGTGAGCTTAAAATACCATATAAATAATAAGTAAGCATAGTAAACATACAGAGACGATGTCACCGTGTACCGACACGAGCAGCTGGTTCGTAATAACATCGGAATATAGAATGTAACTATATTTACATCTTGTACACACTTAGTAAACCAAAATAAAAAAATCCTTCTTCCATTAATACTTGGCAGTTCTGGATTTCCCAAGCCTATGGATGTGTACTCGGGCACTAACAAAGTGCTGCCACAGAGTATCATGCAAGTAATCTAATAAGCAGTAGCGGATCCAATGCGTCTTGGCTGGTGGGGATATCTATAAATCATTTTGAAATTACATGTGTTCACACGAGCGCGGGAGCATATAAAATAAAAGAAGTTTAAGATGAAAATATCAGACACACAGCAAAATCAGTACATGCTTTTAGTCGTCAAGGCTAAATTAACAAGACAAAATATTTTATTGCTACTTGTTGAAAAACTGTAAAAAAAAAAAATACCGTTTATAAGAACTTTGTAATTACTCGAAGCCACCCGCGCTGGATTGCCTTAAAGCTTGTCTAATTCGCCTTTATTGTTGACAAGAACAACGCCATTAGGTGGATGTAGTCTTAAATGTCTTACGACTAATGTTTGTTTGAAAGTCATTGCATTGAACGTTGTTTTTCAAATAAAAAGAAATCTACTTCTTTCACTGTAAAATGAAGGTTAAATTACTGAGCTGACTAATTAACATAACTAAACCACAAGACAGCCCGTCCATAATAACACTAATTATCAAGAAAAGACAACTCAAGTTATCTTGGGGAGGAGTGAAAATATCCCTGCTGAAAGTCTGCACATGCGCATTTAAGATTAGTTTTCAGGCTAGATTTATGGAACATAAACTTCGTCAAATATTTATTTCGCATTCTTGGAAATGGTACTCGTCGATTCTCGAATTAAAGAAAAGATCGAAAAGACTCACAGCGAGATAGATAGATAGATAGAGAGAGAGAGCAGGCAGAAATGTAAGTCTTCCAATGAACAAGGCATGCTTACTGCTGCCACACTGTTCCCTCAGGCATGTCGCATGAGGTGGCTAAAATGAGGTTGTGCATGGGACTGACAACTTCATCATGTAAAACAAATTGTTACAGAAACCACTCACTGCAACAGCACATGAATGCTTTGGTGCAGGCTTCCTGTAAGGAGGCCGGCTGCAGAGTGCTCCACTGTGAGTGAAGAGGGAAATGATGATGCTTTCACCCAGGGTTGTGGAGTCGGCCAGATGATTCCGACTCCTGACATTTTAGAAATCCGACTCCAACTACAGTTTTTTTTTTATTTTGTTTGTTTACTAGTCAAATGGCATACAATTGGGAGTTTGGACATTTTTTATCGACTCCGACCCCCGATTTCATCACTTTTATACATTATTTCTACAGCTGTGCTCTTTCCTCAATCTAACACCGTACACTGACAAATCGTTCGGGATGCTGTCTATGCTCAAAAGAGCAAGACGTTTTGACCCTTGTCCCAGTGAACAAAGCAAGTACACCGAGACCTAGCTCGGTAAGCATGGACGGTACCACTGTTGACTCGAAGTCAACAAACGTGTACGGATCCACTGCTAACTTTCGAATGCTATTCCGGGATAGAGACCTTCTTTACTCTCTGTTGGAAACTGATTCCGTGCACTGAATATCGCAGATGAGCCACCCTCCTATATTTAAATACATCTATTTTAAGGGAAAAATATAGATACGGGGTCTAACAGCCCTACCATTAACAGTGGGGGTCTAACTTCAGATCTAGAAATAGACAAAGGGACATAATTCACCAGTTTTCTAATACACGGCATTGCCAAGGGGCAGTGCGACCTTGGTCTCAATTTTATAGCTGACAATAGCACTGCATTTTTCTGTAAACAAAATTACACAGAAGGCGTACTAAGCAGGAGTTCTGACATTCGGTTCTATCGTTTGCAAGATAGATAATATTCCCATTCATATCTGGAACGAACAACATTTATTTCCTGGAAGAAATTCTCTGGGGCAGAAAAACTGGTTTCTACACCCGTTTATATGTTGATGTTGGTTGTGCAATTCTAAGGAAAAATTTGACGGAGGTTTAAAAAAAAAAAAAAGTGCAGTGCACACATTTAAGCCTGGTATAACGCAATGCAAATTTACCCTAAAAAGTACAAAAATTCCTCTGTTAACTCTTAAAGGATGAAAGGCCAGTATTCAAGCCTGCTTCAGGGCCTCTATATTTTACTGAAGGTTTTTGTTGTTTTGTTTTGTGCAAGTTTTACATTTTATTAATTCTCATTCAATGTCCTTTACAACTATATATTACCAAACAGTCCTTTAGAACAAAAGACATGCAAACAATCGGCCCTTGAACTTTTATCCCCCATGCACTTTTTAGCTTTTAACCATGCACCAAAATAGATTGTGATTCTTTTCACATGTGTGTCAAACAAGCAGTAAAAACGTTTATAAATAAGAAAAATCTTGTAGTATGAATCAAATACTTGTAAATTCACAAGATTATTTTGAAGTGTTGCAAGCTTTAACTAGAACAATTACGTTGTTTTATATTGATTGTGTAGACACAAGGAAATCTGACTATCAACAAATGGGCGCACCACATGGCTCTTGGGGCAGAAACAGTTAAAACTATATGACAACTCGAAGGGGCAGACAGTTTCTTGTGTCAAACATGACAAAACTACCATGTTAAGAGTTAAGAAGGAAAATATTTTAATCAAGACACACCATATTAAGAATCTGAAAATTGTTGAAGTGATTTTAAGATCATGAATCTAGGCCAGGGGTGGTTCACCAGGCGACCTTTGGCAGGTGCAATGCTGTTCATATATATTTTTTGCAAAACAAATGTTTATATAAGATTACATGTCAAAATATGATCAAACCTGGCAAACAATGTCCCGAAAAGCTGCATGTGGTGAAACTAGCAATGGGCCCTGCCAGATCGAGTAGTGAGACAAAATCTCTTTAGGGTAGAGGCCCCTCCAGCTTGTGGCACTGCATACCCTGCCAATAACACAGGCCTAGCCACAGGACTTGCTGAGATAGTGTAGCCCTCTGGGTTTGAAAGAAAGCCATAGAAACAGTACCCCCATATATGTAGGAGGAGAAGAAAGAGTGAAAACTCGAAACCCCGGGGATCGGAAAACACACACACGTCAAAATAAGAAAAATTTTCTCTTTAAAATTGAATGTCACTGGTATCTCACATTCCTTTCAATGTTTTTATAGCATTTCTAAGGTAACTATATAAAATAGAAGAAGCTCTCACAGCAAGCTGAAGAGGGGAGAAAACGTCGAAAGGAACACCAGGAAAATAAGCAGCTGAGGTCTGTCACCTCAGGGGCACATTCCCATTGTCAGTTATGACTGAAAGGGGCTATTATTATTATATAACATATTCATTTTTTAACATTAATCAGTATTATTCTGCCAAATTTACTAGGAGACATGTGGAGATCAGGTGCAGCACGGAAATCAGAGTTTTAAATTCAAATGTCAGGTCAGTCCTGTTGTGTGGCTCTGGGGCAGGGACAGTGGCTGGGAAATATGCAGATTTTCATGGGTGGATGCTTGCGCAAAAGTGGAGAGACTGAGCTGGTATAACTGATGACAAACCTCCGAAAACGGCGAGTATCTGCCTGAATGGCGAGGGACACTTGTCTCTGTACAAGAAAATAGGATACTCACGTAAAAATCAATGTCAGGTTAGACATTAAAAATAACCTGAGATTTCGCCTCGAGCATTAGCGGGCGTACGAAAAAAAAACAAAAAAAAAAAAACTGATGACAAAAATCAGAAGACGCCAGTGGAACAAGATTTATGAAAAGAATGCTGGAGATGGATAGGACGCACACTGAGAAAACCTGTTCACTGCATTACCAGGCAGGCCTTTTTCTGGAATCCCCTAGGTAAGAGAGGTAGAGGAAGACAAAAGAACACATGGAGAAGAGAACTGGAGACAAACATGAAAGAGATGAAGAAGATATGAAAAGACCTTGAGCTGGTGTCACGTGACAGGAAGGCTTAGCATAAGTTTATTGAAGGCCTATGCTCCTTAGGATTCAGCAAAATTATTATTTAATTTCAAGTACATAATGACAGTGGCACTATAGCCACCCTGAATCACTCCATACCACTAAGAATTACATCAAACCACCAATCACTCTCTCAATTAAGCAATGCTGAATTAAGTAAGCTGAAAAAAAAAAACGTTTCAAAAATTTATTCAACGAGGCAACATTAAGAACAATGCATTACAACATCAATCAAAAGATTGAACCATTTCAAATTTCGGGTTAAAGACGACAAAGCTTGAACAGTGAAATATAACTTAATGATAAACTGAACTTTCAAGCTCGGCATACATATTCTCGCATAGGCCAAAAAATGGAAACATATGTTATCTTCTACTTTTCTTCTCATCCTCCATTTTCCTTTGCATCTTAAGGAGCATGAGGTCAAAACTACTGCTGCTTACCCTCACAAACTGCCTTGTAAACAGCATGTATTAAAACACTTTACATGCTCTTACTGTGGTGATTAGAAAATTAAACATTCATTGATGCAATCAGTATCATTCAAAAATGCATATTCAACATAATCTGTGGTTACTTCATTTACATGTAGAAATACGGCAGGATTCATTTCTCAAATATTTAATAATCAGCACATACTGTTCTTGATTCAAATGATAAATATTTCACACAAGATGCATTTTTTTTTTAATTACAACTGTTAATATTCTTTACCTAAAATTATTACTGGTAGTAATCAACGCATTGAGCCATACTTTATAAATACTATCAGATAAGCTGGAATAGTGGGTTTAACACCCCTGCAGGAATATGAACCCTTCAAATCATCTCAAATATCTCTTCTAGCACCACAATTGACAAATATCAAGCTGGTCTCAAAGTAGAAGAACTTTTGCATAACAAATGGACAATGTTACAAATTACATAGATCATACTTTGAACACATTTAACTCCTATTAGTTGTTCACTTATGTCTGAGTACATAGTTCACGGACAAGGGCTGTCCAGTTGGTTCGCTCCTTAATTTATTTATAAGTATAATGTGCAACGTGTAGTCCGGGGGAGGGGGTGTGTGTGTGTGTCTGTGTGTCTGATGAGACAAAGGAAGAATAAGATTAGTGTTCCTTCAGCCATCTTGAACAAGGTGACCAATACGAGGACGTGCCTGAGACTGGCAACTTTATCATATAAAACAAATTTCTATAGAAATCAACAGCATGTGAATGCTTGTGCAGGCGTCCTGCAAAGGAGACCAGCTGCAGTGGTGGCTCCACTCTCCACTGGCAGCGAAAAGGAAAGTTACGATGACACTTTAAACACCTATTGGAAAATATAATTAAAAAAAAACAAAAAAAACAAACCTTAAAAAGGCGTGCTGGTCAATTTAGGATGTGACAAACACGTGAACATTTTTTCCTGGAGCACAATTTTTTGTTTGTTTTGGTCTGACTCTTTAATTTTAATGATTAAACACACAACTTCACTGGACTGTGGTCTTTGTAGAAGGAAATGTTAAGTATGTGAAAGACTAAATTGATCACTGCAGTGTGGTAGTCTTAAAGCCTAATTCAGCAATCAGTAACCTTCTGCAAGAAAACAATAAATAAAAAAAAATTTATAAGACTTTAAAGTTGTTTAATTTCTATGCAGACACACTGCACTGTGGGAGATAGAGTATATGCATTTACACTGGAGACAGAGATATCTAGTATTATCCAGACTAAATACAGGGATTCATGCATCAGAGCAAGTCATATTAACATAAATTTAAGGGAACTTTTGTGAGATGCACAAAAAAGAAATTTTTATGAAATCATATTTTTCTCTTAATGCTTAAGTTTGTGACCACAGTCCTATAGTCCCAGATCATGAAAGCACACGGTTTGTTATCTCAACCAGGAATTAATGAATAAATATATATATATATATATATATGTTCCCTAATATTCATATTAGGGAACACTGGAATCATATGAAGTTTTATATTTAATATTGTGAAATAAGTGTCGCTATTAGGGGATTTCGGTAAAGACCTTTTCATTTGACTGCCTCTCTATTTCAAGAACATTTAAAGAAAAAACCACAAGAAAAATAAAATAAACCAATATTTCAACACCTCTTGTCAAAAAAACTGACAGGTATTGCAACTAAGTGATCTCTGTACAGAACTTTCCATTGTACTGCCACTAGATCTATTTCAGGGGGAAAAAAAACAATTTCAAAACCTCCTGTCAAAAAAAGGACAGGAACCACTTTAAAAACAAAATGTGTGGTCTAACACAGCCAATAAGCTTTGACTAATTAACTGCATGCAGCAATGCACATTATAACACACAGCACAGACAACAATGAGCAAATGTCAAATTGGAAATAATACTGAATACCACAAAACACAAAAGAAAATGTAAGTACTGTAGTTTAAATATAATCAAAACTGAAACTGCAGGTTTTTTTTCTTGTATGCTCAAACTTCTGAAGCCAAACTTAGTTTAACATAACTTCAACTTGTGCAGTTAAGAAAAATCTGGGGAACATTAACAGCACTGCCAGTTATATCTCCCAAACAGAAAATATAGTAAACCAAATTTAGCTTCAACTCTGAAAAAGGACCAAGTCAAAATGTACAGGACATCATATTATATGAATAAAATTTGTATACTTGACATGTTAATCATGAACAAAAAGTAAAAAAAAAAAAAATAATTATCTGTAATAAATGCTTGATTTCTCTGAAGACTATAAGTGACCTCTGCCTGCATTTCTGTTTAAAAAAAAAAAAAACTTGTACCTTGTATCACACTGAAATAAATATCACTGCTGTACTTGTCTAAAAGTATATTTATCACTGCTTGAATGTCTCTCAACTGAGATCATACTGCTTGTATGTCTCTCAACTGAGATCATACTGCTTGTATGTCTCTCAACTGAGGTCTTACTGCTTGTATGTCTCTCAACTGAGATCTTAATGCTTGCATGTCTCTCAACTGAGATCTTACAGCTTGTTTCTTTCGGTCACAGGCCCAAAGACTCAAAAAGAACAATGCAGCATTTATAAGAAAACTGCAATTCACAACAAGAAGTATGGAGAAGAAAATATTTGGACCTTCCACAGATGAAATTTGGGAGGGAAAAAAAATTCATTTGGGGGGGGGGTGTGTGTTAAAAGGAAATACAATGCACAAAATAGTAGGGGCTCGTCTGAAACTTAATAAGCATTAAAAAACAATGCAAGCAAAGTACAAGTAATACAATACAGTGTTTTCTAATAAAGCTGAAACACTTCATCCCTGTTTCGACAAGAATTATGATTTTGTTTTTCTTAGCCTTAAAACCATTTGCAAATATAAATCCTCCATGATTGCCAGAGGGAAAGATATGCTGATCTGATTGGCATAACAGAACATATAAATATACACATATATCATATACACAAAGAAAATGTAGCAACAAAGATTGTCCAGCCACATGGCGTAAGCTTCAACGTGTGGAAGATAAAAGATGATAAAACTGCATATGAATTTCAGAGATTCAAAGCACCCCCCCCACCCCCCTGATGCATGAGAACACTGGTTGGTCATTAAAATGAAGACAGCTTAGGCCACACAATCACCAGACATCCCCAAACCCATGTTCATATTCACAGAAGCAAAGTCTGAACATTCAGCCAAGGTGTATATGTATAAGCACAGTGATAGTTCCTTGAAGACGTACATATATACACAAGTTGACATAGATCAGTTGCACACATCACGCTTCATAACAAAACTCTATCGTTAAAATAGGCTCTGTTTGTCTTGCAATTTCATCAAGACCTTTCTTGTTGTGTGTATGCGTTACACATCTTCTAAAGAGAAAAGGGCAGGCAAGACAAAATTTCATAATTCTGTCCCTTGAACTTTCAAATACTAATTACTGTATTTTCCACCATGTAAGACGCACTCTCTCTCCCCCAGAAATCTATGTAAAAAAAAATCACCTTGCATCTTATAAGGTGATGATCATGGTTATCACAAACAATCTTGTTGTTATCTTTTGCATTTAAACTTTCAGATGATTAAAATATTTTGGGTAGCGATTGATCTGGTATTGTAAATCAATCATATGGGTAATAAAATGCTTTTATTAAAATTTTTTAATAAATCAAAGTTTTGTGACATGAACAATATAATGCTTTTATTTAAAAAAAAAGAATAAAAGCAATATTGTATGTGCAACATAATAAATAATTTCCTCTAACGCATTATTATTTTCTTCCAAAAAATCTTGTTAAATTATGGATGTTGATTATACCCCCAGCGTGTCTTATATGGTAGGAAATATGGTAATTTGAGCAAACAGCAGAGCTGCCTAAATGCGTTTAAGTTTTCTAGAATTTTATGCTACAGAAAAATAAATTCCAACATATGGGTTAGAAACTTAATGTTTAAAAAATAGTTCTCAACTTTGCAACATCATTTTGTACACACTAATATTATGTGTAATGCAGTCTGGTTGCTGCTGAATGTCCATTGTACAACAGTAATTTCCTTTTTTTTTTCTTTTCTTTTTCGTACGCCCGCTAATACTCGAGGCGAAATCTCAGGTTATTATTAATGTCTAACCTGACATTGATTTTTACGTGAGTATCCTATTTTCTTGTACAGAGACAAGTGTCCCTCGCCATTCAGGCAGATACTCGCCGTTTTCGGAGATAGTAATTTCCTTAATTCTCCATTGACTTCATCTCTGGTTTATCAAAACCATTAATAAGATTTTTCCAGTGACAGCTACAAAATCTGACATCCTGTACGAGGATGGCTGAGTTCACACAGCTCTTCATATAAACCTGATGTTTACAAACACAATATATAAAGCTACAGAACCCATATCTATGTTAACAGAAGGGCACGGTGTATTTGGTCACAATGTAATACAAACCAAGCCATATAGTCTACATGGTTCTCTACACAGCACTGCCACTGAGACGATAGGGTGTTTAAACACAACAAATAAAGATGCAGAACCCACACATATGTTAACAAAACAGCGTGGTGTATTTGGTCACAATGTAATACAAACCAGGCCATAAATTCTACACGGTTCTCCACACAGCACAAAAAGTTTAGAAGAAGGGTGATCAAACACAACAATTAAAGCTACAGAACCCACACCTATGTTAACAAAAGGGCATGGTGAATTTGCTCACAACATAACGCAAACCAAGCCGTTAAGTTCACAGGGGAACAAAACCTCGAATCCAAAATCCGATGGCTACTGCAAGTATTAAATTGAAAAGCACTGCTGGCCAATAAGAAGCCATGAATTATATAAAAAGCTAATAAGCTATAACCGACTAGGTTGAACGGGACGCGCCTCACCAAAACGAGGCAAAAACTTTATTTAAAAAAAAATAAAAAATAAGCTCTGACACTGTGACCATTCAGTGCGGACAATATTTCCAGACATAGAGCAAGACGCAGTTTGACATAGGAAGTTACAGAATTGTTAATAGGGAATTAATAACAGAAAAAACAACAACTCAAAGAATTCCCAATTACTGCAAGTATCATAAAGATGAAGAAGAAAAAAACAGTACACAGCTGATACTCATGCAAGTGATATTAAATTCAAAGAGGACTTCAGTATCCCCAACAAGGTTGAAAAAATAAAAGAAGAAAGAATGGCAAGTGTTTTTTGTTTTTTAAAATGCAGTGTTGCTTTAAGCAGATGGGGCCCGATACACTCTACTTCACACCTATATGGCAGAACATCAAGAAAGAATATGAAATATTGAAGGAATTTACTGGAAGAAAAAAAAAAAAACAAAGATGTTTGCATCAGCTGAACTGACAGAAGTAATTAGTAATCCTTGCCCAATTTTAGTTAATGTTTAAGAACGTCAAACTAATGTGCAAATCACTTAACATCTATCTCCGACATATGTAGGTAAATGTTTTGATTGTGATGATCTTTTTAAATTAAATTTCCACTTACTAAACGTATGTATTTGTTAATAGGAAAAAAATAAATAAATAAATAAACTAAAAAAAAAAAACAAAAAAGAAAGAAGCAAGAATGCAAGATCGCACACTGCATAAAAAAAAAAATACTGTTTCTTATTTGCAAATTAAACAGCTAGGGATAATAAGGGTGTGGTCACAGTTCAATCCCATCAACATTTTCCGCCGAGATGAGGACAGCTATTCTGCATCACCACCACGCACCAGAGCCATCACATTGAAATTAACATTCTCTGGATCTCGGGCCATGAACTTTTTTATCACCTCAGCGGCATCCTGGTCAGATTCACATGTGATAATTTATTAAAATATGTAACATTAAGGTATCACAGAAAATTAAACAAATTTATATGTTAAAGAAAGGATTTCCACCATCCTGGAGATACAGGCACCACAAAAATGGTACTTCGTGGACAGAGGTCATTAGCATGACCGCTGCGCGTAACTAAGGATATTTTAGGCCGAGGAATGACCCAGACTAATTTTAGACGCAATCACTCCTATAGTCCATCTATTCACCAGTATAGGTTGGATAACACAAGACAAAGACCTTAATACTCTGTCTAGTAAATAATAGAAGAATGAGAACAATGCAGATAAGGTGGTAGGTTTGTACGGTATAAACACTGAAATAAATAAAGAGGGAAACCCGAAGTATGTGAACAGGCACTTGTAAGAAAATAAAGAAGTAAAAATGAGGATACATAAAACAGAACAAAGCAATGAACCATTCAGACAATAGATATTATTCATTCATTCATTTGGGTGAACGAAGAAGAATTTGTTTATTACCCTTCATTATCTATGCTTAAATCTTTCATCAGTCCACTTCAAGCCTTCCTGCCCTGCGCCAAATGTTCAAGTTCTTTCCTTGTATCACCTATCCTTTATCTATGGTTTTCTTCTTGTGGTGTTTTTGGATCTCCTTATTTTTTTCCTTTTACCTCGGCATTCCAGAAAAAGAACTGTCTTATAACGATACCAGCTGGTTTCCTCGATGTGTATCCTGTCCAATGCCAAAATTGTTTCCCTTCACTTCTTGTTTCCACTAGTATTTGTTTGGTTCTTTCCATCAGTTCATTTCTGATGATCTTGTCAACACATTTTAATTCTTCTATTCTGCATAAGCAGCCATTTCAGACAGTCTGGTTTCATTTTTGTTGCTCTCCATGTTTCACAGCCACACAATGCCATAACATTTGAGTTTATATCCATTTTTTAAATAAATCAATTTCATGATGCAATGAAAGCCTCTCTTGTATTCTGCCTTCTTATTTTAATATCACTTTTTAAAATCTCTCCAAGTCTGTGTTGCTGTTTTGTATATTTGCCACATTTATTCTCATAATATTTGTCTTTTTTGCTATGGATTTTAAGACCCAATAGCTGTGACCAGTCAGCCAGTTTGATCTTAAATAAAAATAGGCTGCCTCAATTTGCCTTCCTTTACATGGAAACCAACATTACAATAACAAATCCTAACTGCAACAAAATAAGATTTTATTTGGATGCTCCTTCAATTTCCTGTCTGTTAAATTAAAGGTCCCAGCACTAACTACACAGTTCCATTATGAATTAGGAACACCCCGTGTTTGTTCCCTTTTATTAAACATTTCTATTAAGCCACATGAAGCAAATGGATAAAGCATTTATCAAGACTGACATGAGTTCTAATATTGCATAGAACTTAAACTAAACACCTTTGTAGCATGTTTAACTCAGGCACTGTCTTGCAGTTATGGATGTTTTCACAATAAGTACGACTTCCCAGGAACTACAAAGTATATAAAAATAACTCTGCTGATATAAGTATGATTTACAATAGTTAAGAATAATCATTAGCTTTTTCAGCATACCTAAGTATATTTACATCTTTCATTTCTGTTAGTGTACAAACTACGATTTCATGCTAACCGATTACATGGCTGCCCTGGTGACAGCTGCCTACGTTTCTACTGTTGGCGATCAAGAAGGTATTGAATCACATATTTTCTCCCTACAAGTAAGGTAACGGTAGTCCCACAGCAGATACTGCCGTAGGGGAGTGAAGTGTAAAAGACTTTACAATACTAGGTCTAGCTTTATGAGGTGGAGTGACCAGTTCCCTTCCTCGCTGACTTTGCCTTCCCTGACTCAAGAGCAGTGTCAGGTACCCCTTTACAAATGGGTATACTGGAGCCTGGTGCTATCAGGGTTTCGATCCTGAAACCCTGTAACTTTGCTGTGAGAGGCAAGCGATCTAACCATTTAGCCAATCAGATGCTAGTATAGGCAGCAAAAAAAAAAAAAACAGAAAACAGAACTACCCTCAAAAGTAAACAAAACAAAAAACGCACCCGATAAAGATTAATGATCAGACGATACATGAAGTACACAGCTTAACCTATGGAAGATATGTCATTATCTATAATGTGTTTGTACACAGCTTAACCTATTTGGCAAGTAACATCAACAAAGAAGGAAGAACAAATCATGATGTCAGTGCTAAGATAGATAAAGCCAGATTTGCCTTCAACTTGCTCCAGCCAATATGAAACTGCAGTTTTTCCCCTCAAATATAAAATTAGTCTTTTCAACACACATGTATAAATCTGTCTTACTCTATGGATCAGAAGTGTGGCATGTCACAAAGAATGTCATGTCCAAACTCCAGACATTCTCCAACAAATGCCTCTGTGCACTCTATATATCAAATTTCCAGCTGTAATAACAAACACAGACCTGCAGAAATGAACTAGACACCAACCACTACAGCTGGAGAAGAAAGTGAAGATGGATGGAATATACATACAAGAAACACCCAACCAGTGTAACCAGACATGCCCTAGCCTGGTATTAGAACAGTCTTCTTTGATCCTTAGCCGCCGACCGTCAAAGCAGTCAGTGGCCATCACGCCTAGTGGCGTCTTGTAGGGCAGCAACAAATTGATTCCACTTTGCTCGGTCGGTGGCCATCCTTCGTACAGTGCCCCAACTCTGGTTCATTCTTTGCATCTCAGCCTCCACAGTCCTCTGCCAAGTTGTTCTTGGTTGGCCTCTCTCTCGCCCTCCCCCAGGGGTCCACAGCATAGCTGCCCCCGTGATGGCATCGGGGTCTCTTCTGAGGACATGACCAACCCAGTTCCAGCGTCTGCCAGCTATGATGGTGTGCATGTCCTCTTGCTTGCTACGAGTAAGCAGATCTTGGTTAGTGATGGTATTCGGCCAAAAGATTCGGTGAATTTTTCTTAGGCAATTAGAAAAGTGGGGAGGCAAAAAAGAATGCGAGGAAGTACGATGGATGAAGAAGTCAAGGTAAGTGAGGCTTCATGGGCAAAGCAGAAGAAGGCATGCCAACACAAACACCACTAGTGAACAACATATGATAAGACATTCATGCCTCCTAATTTCCCGTCCACTCTTCTCTGGGCTGGTTTTGTCATATTAATGCATACTAGTCCATCAGATTATCAAGAAAGGTGTGTGGACTGACTTTGTCACATATACTGTACATTCACTGTTGAGTATAAAGTGGCAGAGTGGTTTCTCAATGCAGTTTGTTCAAAATCAAGTAGCACCCCATTCCAGTCTAAAAAAGGTAGTCCCATAGCAGATACTGCCAGAGGGGAGTGAAGTGCTAGAGACTTCACTATACTAGGTCCAGCATCGAGAGGTGGGGGTGACCAGTTCTCTTCCTTCCCTAACTCAAAAGCAAAGTCACCCATTTACAGCTAGGTAAACTGGAGTGTGTCAATAACGTGAATTGAACCCGGTAGCTTTGCCGTGAGACCAGCGCTCTAACCCCTCTTTTTATCAGACACCTGCACTCCAGTCTACCAAGCTGTAAATGGGTTCCTGAATCTGCTTTTGAATTAGAGAAACCACAGGCAGTGACAAAGAGAACTGGTAGCCCCACCTCATAAAGCAAAGAACCAGTATAGTAGTCTCTAACACTTCTCTCTCTCTCCACATAAACATCTGCTTTGCGAACGTCTTTTATTTTTTTTTTGTACGTCATTCAGACTTACCAACAAGAAGGTGTCTTGGCTAGTTTTACCATGGTTGACGGGTGAGTCTTTTCTGCCATCTGAATGTAAATTTAAAAAAAAAAAAATCATGAAAGCCAAGATGCGTCTGGAATATTCTTTCTTGCACATTAAACAAGTTATAAATCTGCACTGATATTAACAACATGTCACTACCGGCTGGTTTGTTGCAAATTTGTCTTGCATGGAGTACCTTCTTGTGGACCCTCTTTGTCTGCCCATTTCTTATTTATAGTTTCCTTTTGTAGTTTTGTGATTTCATTTTATGTCAATTCATTGCGGACCAAATTCATAATGGGCCCAAATTAACTGTAGGCCTTATACAATGCATGCCCAATATTTAAAAAAAAATTATACAACAAGATCCTCTGTATATACAGAGCAAACACGTTATTTTGGTATGACTTTATACTATTTTCCTCATTTGGCTGATAGGATAGGCTCTTTGTTCCCTTCATGATAGTGTGCACAACTGCATGTCATCGGACACTGTCCTAAGATAAACTCAGCAATGCTGTGAAATAACAAAGCAACACCTTACAGGAAAAAAAAATATAACACCAGATGTTCAAATACTTTGTTGACACAACACATCATCCCATTATTTCACATCCATTCACTTAATCATTACCATTCAGCTTCCAAAGGAGCATGGGCCTTAAAAAAAAACCCACCCATGCCAAGTCCTCATGTCCTGTGTTGTCTTTTCAAGGTTCTTCCATATCTTATCCCTTTCAGTTCTCTTCTCCGTGTTTTTCAGTCTCTCTTCAACTCTCTTACTCTAGGAACAAGGTCTAATGGATGACGTGTTTTTATTCAGTTAAGTTTTTTTGACCTGATGTTTCCACAGGATGGGGTAGTCAGCACTATGTCCAACACTCCTTAATCACCCTTTCTGACATGCTTGACCATGTTTCCTCAGCATATTAATAATACCATATATCTTCTTCTGAGGCACCCTCTTAACCATGTTTTTAGCTGCTGAAGGCAACTGATTTGGCTGAATTTGTAAAGAAGTGACCAAAACTGTTCTATTTAATGTCCCTGTAGCTGATGCAAGGTGCTCTAAAAACTTCCTTATTTCCCCAATGTTTCTCATTTTATCCATTATGGTATGTCATGGCTGTTTCATTTTAATCAGTCAGCTGTCATTATCTATAAAAACCTGACCATGCTAAGATTTACAAACTTATCATACTTTATTTACAATGCAGCTCCTATTTAACTTACCTAGCTCATACAATTGTCCATTAAAATTGACAAAAGCAATGAAGTGGGACTTGACTCGCTCGTCTGCTGGTGGAGCCTAAAGACGAAAAAAAAATTAATAAAAAGATATTTAGTTAAATGCTAGACAAGCCTAGCAACCAGTCGATCAAGATCTACTGGTAGATCCCAGTGGATAATTTGGTAGATCTTAAGGTGACTGTGGGGAAAAATTAAAGAGAGACTTTGTAAACTAGGCAAGATTCAGACTAGACCTCTCCCGCCGGCATTTAAAATTGCGGTTCGTCGGGATCAAAGGTACGTTTTTCAGCATTACTGATGAAAATTCTCAAGCTGGCTACTAAAATATATTCATGAACTGCTTGAGATAGGAACACAATTTTTTTCTTTGTAAGGTTTATCATCAACCTTCCCCTTAAAATTACACATACGCACCCACACACATATGTGTGTGTGCATGTGTGTGTGTATATATATATATATATATATATATATATATATATATATATATATATATATATATATATATATATACATACACACACACATACACATAAAATAGATCTTTAGAGGGCTCAGTGTTGCTAAAGTAGATCCAAAAAGCACCTGGATTGCCGACCCCTAGCCGACGCTATGATTACTTCACCTAACTTTTATTTATAGAAATATGTCAAAAAGTTAAAAATAACCCAAATTAGCAAAATGCATTCTTCAGAAGACACTAAACAAAGAACTGCACTAAAAAAAAACTGCGGCTCCCTTCATTAACAAAGATGAACAGGAAATACAAAATGCTTACTATGACTGTTACTAGAGATGCATCTGGTTATTTGTGCATGTTACACACCATTATTGAACCGCTCTAAATCATGGAGAACAAGAGAAACGATAACCAAGAAATTACAGATGATCACAAATGGGTGATTGTGCAAAATCAAAGGATTAACATTTTACGACAGGATCACTAAAGAGGGATCGACTCACACATAAATACCAGTGGAACACGGGGTTGCGAAAAGATGTAGGAGGTTGATATTAAGAAACAGTGAGGAAGTCATATGCTAGCATCAACAGACAGTCCCTTTACTTACTTACTTAGTCGTTCCTCTTCTACCATGAGGTGTAGAGGTTTGTAAGAGAGAGCGCCATACTATTCTATTGGCTGTCTTCCTCCTGGCTTTATTCCATTCTAGTCCTCGGTCCTTCAAAGATTGTCTAATGTTGTCCTCCCAGCGGACTTTGAGTCATCCTGGAGGTCTGGATCCCTGGCTCTTAGTTTCTCATGCTTGCCGTGGTAGCCGATCTTCTTCCATTCTGCAGATATGGCCAAACCATCTCAGTTGGGACTGTTCTACTTGGGTCTGCAGGGGTTGGGTTTTTAGGCCTTGACGTATCGTCTGGTTGCGGACCATGTCTCTTCTAGTTACTTCAACCACCTTCCTCAGATACCTCATTTCTGAGGTTTGGATCTGGCTTTTGTGGGTTTAGTCACTGCCCATGACTGGCATCCATACGTCAAGACTGGGACTTAGGAGGAGCGGTATACAGCCACCTTCGTCTTCTTACCAACTTCTCTTTAGCTGAGGAATCCTCGATGTTTGGCTTGAAAAAGTCTCCCAGCTGCTGCTCTTAGGGTAGCCAACTCTTCTTTGAACAGTCCCTTTAATGGAACCAATAAGGTAGAAGAAATAAAGGAAAACCTCCCCAAAAGGCAACTAGTATGAGGTTGTGTATGGCGTTGGCATCATGTAAAACAAATTGCTACTGAAACCATAACAACAAAAGTTTGTGCTTTGACGTCAGCTTTCTGAAGTGAGCCTTCTGCAGAGGTGGCGCCATGCTCAATAAATTATGAGATGACGATATCATTTGATAGCAGACAATCTGAAGTTTCGTAAAATATTACCAGCTCAGTATAAGGGAACAAGTGGTAATCTTCAGACTTCGCACAGGCTAAAACAGATTGGGGTACCATCTATTCAACAAGCTAAAGATAGGAACTACCGGTAAATGTAGCTGTGCTTCGATAAAATGACTGCTGAACATCTACTTCATATGAGGAACAGAGAAAGCCCACATGGCCATCACCAGTACCATTCTTGGAAAAACTTTACTGAGATACCAGCAGCCTCAGGCTGACCACTGCTTTCTTTGAACATATTCCAGTTAATGTCTGAGAATGTAAGAAGAAGAAAAAGAAAAGAAGTCAAATATAAACATCTCAAAATGACCATTTTTTTAATCGCATTAAAAGGCTATTAATTTTTCTCAATATAAGTCGACAAGTTACTGATTTCACCACAGCATACAAGATGTCAATATCAGACACAACATAAAATCAATATCAAAAGAACATAAATCTCAACATTAAGCCATTGCACACATATTAACAGAAAAGAGACTAAACTCCAAAATCATTACCTGCGTATCTCCCTCCTGAGCACAGTCATCATGGGCAGTGCCCATTTTCTGCGGATAGAGAACGAAAACATTTATGTTCAATATGCTTTCTTTTTATTATCCCAGCATGCTTTGTGCAAGTAACTTTAGGTTAATAAATGTCTACTATAGTCATATTCTTGACCAGCTTGCTGCGCCACTAAGAATGACGAAGGAAAAATGGGAGTAGCAATGGACTGAGCTGTTTAACAAACAAAAATTACATTGCAAAAATCTTTAGAGTTTGTTTGACAACTGTACAGAGGTCTGCACACTGAGAAAACCATGGCAACAGTATTATAATGCAGGCCTCTTTTCTAGAACCCCCCCCCTTTCATTTTCATGTATAACATTTGCATATTTAAAGTAACAATTCACAAAAACATTTATAGTGAAAGATGTACATTTCAGTGTTTAAAATTCTGCCAACAAAATAAATTCAGGCATAGGGTGCACAACAATTCTGGGAATCAAAGAGTAAAAGCTTGTTTCTGTTACCCATAACATTAACTACTTGATAATAGATTTGGTATGGTTTTTGTTTTAAAGACCATCTTCACTGCACACGGACAATGCCATCAGTGCTCTCATCTCCTCTCTTAGATCACACAAGGAGGATCTCAGCACAGTGCGTGAACTCTGTTGCACCGGCAAAAATCCCAGGAATCACACATTCTATTAATATTTTTGTGGCGGGTAGGTTTTCCTAATTTTGTAAATTTTGCCATGGCAGTGGCTGTATGGCATACTCTTTATGATTTCCAACTACCGAGGGGATTTTAACGTGTGCAACCTGCACATATGTCCTCCTATTTTTTCGCTGTTATCCGAGAAGGCTAGGCTACCCATGAGATCAGGGAGGAGTATGACATCATTAGGACCCACTGATTCTGAAAAAAATGTCCATCAATTTTCATATTCCCTGTACTGGGAACCTAGCCCGGTACCTTTAGAATTAGAGGACGATGCCATATCTCTTAGCCACTACGACCCCTTTACTTGATAATAGAATAATTATTTTATTTATTTATTAATTTTGTTAGAAAAAAATTTCAAGAATATTTTTTTCTTGAAAAATACTCGTTTTCCCAAAGAGCAATACAACCAACAAATGTACAATTCTGTGGAGCTTTGTCATACATATAGTTTAATAAAGACAAAAGTGAACAGACCAGTCGAGTATGCTAACTGGATAGACCACTTACATTGTCCTGCTCCAAGAATTTGGCTCTTTCATCAGGATTCAGTGTGTTTGTCATCTCTAGGAAAGTTTTGAAGTGTTTCGTATCTGTAAACAGAACATTCAGCATACATTTGCATAGATAATAGCTTCTAGTCATTTCAAACTGAGCATCAAAACTGTTTAGGTTGTAAAAAATAACAAAACAATGGAACTTCTATTAAAAACTGTTTTAGCCATATTAAATGTGGCAAATGGCTTGAATTTCTTTCACAAAACTGTTGTACTTGATATAATTTAAGAAAAGGCATGCATCTATAATACAGCATTGGAAGACTTAAAAAAACCAAACAAACAAGTACTTTTTAAAGAAAACTTACAAAAACATTTAAAGTGGGACTCTGGAACATATGTACGACAATATATGTATCACAACAATTGACCGAACATGCATAATCTCAAATATGATGTAAGTGGTAAAACGGTCAGTATTTCTAAAGCTTTCTGAATGCCAAATATGATGACTTACTTACTTAGTCGTTCCTCTACTACCTTGGGTTGTAGAGGTTAGCCAGAGAGAGAGCGTCATGCTATCCTAATGTCTATCTTTCTTTTGACCTGGTTCCAGTCCAGTCTCGGTTCTTCAGAGATTGTCTGATGTTGTCCTCCAGGAAACTCTGCATTGTCCTGGAGGTTTGGAACCTTGGCTCTACGTTTTCCATGTTTGTCATGGTAGCCAGTCAGTCTTCTCCAATTTTACTGAATGTGATGAAACGCAATGAAAATATGTCCTAACAGGAATTACATTCTACAGTACCACTGGCTGATTATAACTGTCACACCTCTCACAAAATGTCATACTCTTCAAGTCCCATGATGACTGGTAAAGATGACATGTCTCCTGCAAATTTCAATCCCTAGTGCCATTTAGCAAATCTGTTGCTGTCTTCCATTTCATAATTTTAAACTCATTATTTCAAGCCCTTAGTATTCTTGGTAGGGAAAGCACTAGAGGCCATAGTGATGTGGTTTTACAGAAGAATGTTAAAAATACCATGGACAGCCAAAAAGAGTAATGAGGATGTCCTGAAAGATGCCAATGCGCAAAGGAAACATATCACAAGTTAGAAAGAAGCAATCCGCATTTTTTGGGCAAGTTATGAGAAGAGGAAAGCTGGAATATATCGTAACAACAGGCAAGATTGAAGGAAAACGAGACAGAGTAAGACAAAGAGAGCAAATACTGGACAGTTTAACATCGTGGCATGGAAGGAGGTCAACAACAGTATTGATAAATTGTACTGGAGACAGGAAGTTGTGGAGAGACATGACCTCCTACACCACTAGGCATGGTACTTGAAGAAGAATAAGTATTCTTGGAATAACACAATGGTCATGTCCCCCACTTTCCATTGGCTCATATGCAGTATGCTCCACAGTCTTTTGACTAAAAAAATGTCATAGCAGCAGAGAAACATTAAGGTCCTCTGTTTCACTGGTGGTACTGTCATGAAATTTAGTGGTACATGATACAGGTTGATGTCCATCACAACTATCTTATCCCACATTCATTACACAATTCCGCATCTGTGAAATA
The DNA here is from genome assembly GCA_024509875.1 of Oreohelix idahoensis. Classification (NCBI taxonomy): domain Eukaryota; kingdom Metazoa; phylum Mollusca; class Gastropoda; order Stylommatophora; family Oreohelicidae; genus Oreohelix; species Oreohelix idahoensis. The sequence continues at coordinate 47,275 of JAMPIV010011227.1, forward strand.
ACTACATTAAAAAATTCAACTTGATCACAGAAAGGGCTAGTTAACTTTGGGACTATCACTCAACAGAGAAACAAACATTTCCTACAACTTTTGCACAATAGGCAGATCGTTATAACATATCATATATACACAGCAAATTTATGAGTTTTTCCTCACCATCAAACTTGATCTGGTTCTGGTTGTTTGCCAAGGCATGCACAATGGCCACTGTACCACAAGCATTGTCAATTGTCTGCTTTGTGTAGTAAAGATCAGATGGGAAATCTGACTGCAACTCTCCTATCGGATCCAGAGGCTGGAAAATGTAGAAGAGTGGTTGACTCATATTGACCAACATATATAATGTATGATAATGATTTCCACTGAATGATAAATGTAACACATGACAACAATAATCTTTTGACTGACAAAATATAATAATGTTAAAGTGCTATTATAACAAAGGCTGGCCTTTCAAAGTGGTTCCCCCATTACATCTAGAGAAGGCAAAGAAGTAATAGCACTATTAACAACAATAATCTATATGTACAACATAACGAGAAATGCAACTAAATAACATAGCAACCACTTATGCAACTACTTTCTATATACCCTTTCTTGTCATTTACCTTATGAAATTATTGCAGAGAAACAAAATTTAAAAAAAACGTCTATGCTCTTAAAATTGAAATATATATAATAAGTGAAACAAGTTAACCACAAACCAAACACTAACCTGGGGATCTGGGAACAATAAAATAACTGCAGCCACCGGTTTTGGCACTGTTTCCAGAAGTTCAGGTTCAAGGCCATAAACATCAACAAAGTTCCAGCTGAGGTCCATCCCAAGGTTATGAACATACTGATGAAAATAAAGACACCAATCCATCATGCACTGGCACAAAATTCCCCAATGCATACAAAATTCCTAGGACTGTTCATTAAAGCTTGCCCAGCACCGATACTATTACTATAACCAGCTGACTAACAGCTCCTTCTACAAGCCCCTTACTGATGATGCTACTATCCTCCATAACCACCAGGTCCATGACAATGTCAACCAGCTTACTGCTAAAACGCTTCTTCCTCTATGCACATCCAGGACAACTGCCTGGGCAAAAAACCTGTTATCTAGATGCTTCCTAAAATCCACAGAGCTAGTAATCCTGGCAGACTCATTACCTCTGCCTGTGCTTGCCCTACTTTGTCCATTTCTGATTTCCTCAATCAGCATGTTCCACCTCATCATCAAAATCTTTCCTCTGTTTTAAAAGACACTAATCACACTGTGAAAACCATCTCCTCTTATCAGCCCTCCCCATACTGCACTTGCCATCTTTTCCTGTTAGAATTCTGTTCACTGTACACCTCCATTCTTCACCCTAATGGTTTCAGAGCTCTCCAGCTCTTTCTTGACAAGACAACCAATTCGTCCATAGCTACAACTTCTCTCATCTTCTTCTTCTTCTTGCGATCGCATCTTTGATGTTTACACCGTCAGACGAGTTCTCATGATGAATTCGACTGTTGTTTGAAGTTCCTCTTTAGCTCCATATAGCTTTGAGTTTAGTGTTGAGTCATTGGGCAAGTATATCTTTCTTAACTGGTCATACAGAGGACAATCCTGTAGAACATGCTCAGCAGTTTGTTCGTTTAATCCACATGTGCACAGTGGTGAAGCAGACAATCGTAGCTTGTGCATGTGTTTATTCAGTTTGTTATGCCCTGTCCTGAGGCGAAAAATAGTTATCTGTCCCTGCTGGTCAAGAGTGTGGTAGTCGTCGTTGGGTTGGTTCTGTTCTCTTCTGATAGTCTGGATAGCTCTCTTTTTCTCAAAGTATGTGACTTCATTATCTTCTTGTTCACATTCTCCTCCCTTTTTGCAAGTTTATCTGCCTTTTCATTTCCGGGTACACCACAATGAGATGGTACCCACTGAAGTATGGTTCTCTTTTTGGCAGCTACCTTGTTTAGTTCATTTCTCAGATGCGGAAGTTTACCACCCTTGAGAGCTTGCAGGACAGACAGTGCATCTGTGAGGATGACTACCTGGTGGCAGTCAGAGTTGGTGTTATAAATCATATTTGCAGCTTGCTCTAGAGCTTGAACCTCAGCTGTATAGTTGGAACAGAATTTACCAGTGGGAATGTGCCTAGTCTCATAGTGGTTGTCAGGATATGAGATAAAGATACCGGCACCTCCATTCCTAACAGCATTTGTTGCTGATCCATCTGTATAGGAATGTATCCATGATTGATCGGGATAGCTTTCTTGGATCATACTCAATGTAGCAGTTTGTTTTTGCAGATCATTATACTCACATCCACTTGTGAGACCATTGACTGATGTATTAATTTGGAGGGCAGTGCTGGCCTGCTCCCATGGTACAGGGTGGGCTTCAGTGGTGTTGCCTTCATGGATAGGTCTTCTTGATGCTGTCTTTTAAGTCTTTTTTTCTCTCATCCATCTTGTGGAACTGGTTCTGGAACTCAACCCTTGAAAGTGTAGTGGACAATTCACTGACCAGATCGATGGAGTCACTATGAATGGGCTAAATCATTATGACTGTACTTCACTTGATCATGTTCTCCTGCAGCAGAATTTCTCTGCTACTTCATGTCTGATCAGAAGTGATAATTGCATAACTTTCTGTCTTTCTATTTTGTTGTTCTTTGCTTTTTTTTTTAAATTTTCCATTGAGGTGCTTCCTTTCAGTGCCTTAAAAATCCATAAACATATACATACAGTCTAAGTAACATAAAAAGTACAAAGTTTCTACCTGCGTTATATCGATATATTAACATTTTTAATTAAATGATATGAACCTGACTGATAGTTTACTGTAAGACCTTTCACTAGCTCTCAGATTATTATAGACAGATTAACTACAAAAATCATTATCTTCAACTCAAATGTCAAGTTAGTACTATTGTATGGCTCTGAAACACGGAGAACATAACAAACAACAACCAACAAGTTACTGACTTTTTTATAAATGGGTGCTTGTGTTGAACAGAAGTACTGAAATAGTAAGATGAAATCACCAATGTGGTACTGATGACAAGGGCCAGACAGGTACTAAAGGATCAAGAGTATGAGAAAAAATACTGGCGATGGATAAGACACACATTACGGAATCCTGCTGATAGCATTATGAGTTGGTCCTTGTTCTGGAATCCTCAGGAGTAAGAGTGGTAGAGGGACACTGATAAACACATGGAGAAGAGAACTGGATAAACACACGGAGAAGAGAACTGGATAAACACGTGGAGAAGAGAACTGGATAAACACGTGGAGAAGAGAACTGGATAAACACATGGAGAAGAGAACTGGATAAACACATGGAGAAGAGAACTGGATAAACACATGGAGAAGAAAACTGGATAAACACGTGGAGAAGAGAACTGGATAAACACGTGGAGAAGAGAACTGGATAAACACGTGGAGAAGAGAACTGGATAAACACATGGAGAAGAGAACTGGATAAACACGTGGAGAAGAGAACTGGATAAACACATGGAGAAGAGAACTGGATAAACACGTGGAGAAGAGAACTGGATAAACACATGGAGAAGAGAACTGGATAAACACATGGAGAGGAGAACTGGATAAACACATGGAGAAGAGAACTGGATAAACACGTGGAGAAGAGAACTGGATAAACACGTGGAGAAGAGAACTGGATAAACATGTGGAGAAGAGAACTGGATAAACACACGGAGAAGAGAACTGGATAAACACATGGAGAAGAAAACTGGAGACAGAAATGAAAGGGATGAAGAAGACATGGAAAGACCATGAGCTGATGGCACAGGACAGGAAGACTTGGCATAACTTTGTTGAAGGCCTGTGCTCCTTGGGGAGCTGAAAGCTAGTAATGATGAGTATCAATGCAGATGAAAATGACAGGCAGAATGCTAATCAGTGTTGCAACCACCATAGCTGGCAGATGCTGGAGTTGGCTTGGCCACATCCTCAGAAGAGACCCAGACACCATCACAAAAACTGCTATGTTATGGACCCCGAAGGAAGGTGAAAGAGAAGCCGACCAAAAACAAACTTGGTGGAGAACTGTGGAGGCCAAGATGCAAAGCATGAGTCCGAGATGGGGCACCACACAAAGGATGGCCGCCGACCGAGCAAAATGGAGTTTGTTGCTGCCTTACAAGATGCCACCAGGCGTGATGGCCACTGACCGCTTTGACAGCTGGTGGCCAAGGATCCAAGAAGAAGATGCTAATCAGCCGCCTTCTTTAGCAAGGTTTTACTGATGACAAAGCAAAACAACTATAGTTCACTGATATACTTATCTTAGATCTTTTACTTTACCTTGTTCAGGACCTGAAACAAAGGGAAAAAATGCAAAAATAAAAACCTTGATGTAAGAAGTCACGACATGTTAAACAATGCTGTCAATGACATTACAATTTATTGCAAGAAAACCGGTAAAGATTTTATGAAAACATGTTTAAATACTTTACAAAACGGTAAGAATTTAATGCTGTTTATGTCAGAGTTACACAGGCTGTATATAACTAACTTTTCCCAATATTAACAAAATAAATTTGTTAATGAAGAAAAGTTATGGAACTGGAATGTTCTTTACACATAAGTTGGCAAATCACAAAATAACAACAGGCAAATGTACTGAAACATATCTTTTGTGAAAGCAAGATTAATCATAGTCCTCTGGTCAATTTATCTTTGTATAGTTTACAATTCAGGCAGGATTTCACCAGTTTGAAAAACGTAAGCATAATCTTAATTCTGACTGGCAGACCAGTTTTGAACTAAATTTTAAAGGTTGCAAGTACTGTATGTGAAATATGTGACCATAACACAGTTTTCCTTTATACATTTAGGTCTCACACTTTTCAGTCTAGCTTATTATTTGTGCAATTCATTTAAAAAAAAAGTATGCACATCCGTAATGTATTCATTCCTGGTTATTTTTATTTATAACAAATGATTTTATTTATTTAGTATACAAATTCTGTATTCTGCTGTAAGGTGCAAATTCAATTATAGTTCCCTTGGAGTATTTCTCTTATAGATTATTGTACCATACACAACCAAAACACTATGCAAACACATTTTAAATACTTTCTCCACATCTCCATCCTTACATGTTTTCCACTGAACTAGAGCTCTTAGAATCCGTTGGTTTTTCCATCTTAACCTACCCTCCATCCCCTCCCCTCCCGGATATGTGGTTAATCAACACCATTAGTACCAGGAAAAACCTTGATGACTGGTTTTACATATTTTCCACTCATATCTCAATTGCATCATGGGCAAGTTATTGTACCATGTATCTGGTCTCAACCGTGTCTAGCATGTTCTTCGTTGGGGCACTGACATGCATACGTTCGCCGGAACCGACGATTTGTGTGATACGGGGCGACCTTAGGTATGTGGAATCATGGGATACCGCAAGTCCACGAATACTTGGTTTGGGGGTACTCCTACTGGCCATACCATTTATCCCTCACTGATATAAATCCTTTTGTTACTTCCTCAACTGCCCCATATCACTCTGGTCAACAATACCAGTTATACCACTATTTGCAACAACTAATCTTCTTTATTCATTCTCCTTTACTCGTGCTTGATAGACAATTATCTCTGTTAATCAGTTCCCCCCAGCAGTCGAAGCTTTCATCAACCTCATACACCTTCTCATGTTAGAAAACACGTCACAAACATTTACTCTCTTCCCTCTCCCACTAAAACCATTCCACCCAAACCCACCATCCACTGGTATTATTACATGTCGACACTCGCTTTTTAATCTTCACTCCTAATCCCATCCATTACGCTAACCAACACATATTGGCCAAATCTATGCCTAATATCCACCCCTATTATCTTTCTACCCTCACCATATCTCCCTAACTACACTATATGCAGATTCATCCTTCCTCATTGACATCACCGCGTTCGGCATTTTAACCCGTCATCTCACACATTTATCAATCCTCATTTCTACCATATAAAGTATTATACAGTTTTAAAGATCAATTCGTTATTTTATGTGATTTTAGGCTCATCCCATCCTTCACTCTGATAGCATCTAAAATAATTAGTCTTAGTTAAGGTCTTATTTTTTTCTTATCGCCTTGATATATCTACCATTTGTTCTTGAACAGTTTGACCATAACGGTAACATAATTACAGAACTAGATTCCACGCCCACATTAAATACTTAACTGAAACCAGCATATATTATTCATCTAAATTCCAGCAACCTCTAAGTATAAGATAGGAGTTTTTTATTACTATGATGTCCCTTTAAATGCAAACATCTAATTAATATCCATGTACTACCATCATTAACATATCTTTAATTCCGTATAACAAAAACTGTATTTACACTGAGATTATAAATTGATTCTGAGACGTGTGAATCTGACATATAGTTCCCAAAGACGAACTCTAAATACAAAATGTCTCTTATATATATAATTCAGAATCTGTAAGGAAGTATATTACACATGTCTGTTAGTAATTGAAGAGACCACCGATCTTGTGTAGATGCTAACTCAAAAAGTGTCTAAATCCGATATAATAACTATTGTACATCACCAATACCCCTCCTCTAAAACATAACCCATTTTACTTTCCCCAGATAATACCCTTATCACCCGATACCTTTTGTATGCCGCAGCTTGTAGAGACCGCAAAAACCACCCGCAGTGAACATGATTTAGGACTGATGCTAGAAACCAAGGGACTCCAGTGGGACACATACTACAAGAAATCTAACGAATCACTAACGACAGGTAGGCTCCTATCTAGACTAGCGGGGTTATTAATAGCAAGAAGTAGAGTAATATTAAGTTGACAGTATACTTTACAAGTAATTGACATTTTAAGTAGTCTATCAAGATTATGAAAGTCCACACCTCAGGGTAAACCCGTATCAAAACCCATTCAAAACCTAAATGCGCCAACGCACACAAATAGGAAACCCTAGATGTCCAAAATAAAAGCCACACATAGACACGAACATAAACCGATTGCCTAACCCCACACACCCAAATATAAAGCTTGTCAAAACGAAAAAAACTACAATGTATCCCAGGGCCACTAAGAGATGATGCTAAATAATCTATTGTAAACAATTGATTTACACAAACACAGTTCATATAATAAACACTATCCTCACCACTTATTAAATATTAACCCCAAGAATTCTCAGGTAAAATTAACGGGATGTATTGCCATAATCCGAGTCTTTCTAGGGGGACTTCTGTGAAATTCATTTTAAAAAAAAAAACATAAAAATCACCTTAAGAATAGTTAGATTACTCAATTTACTCTTCTAATGACGTATGTTACGTATTATTTATAGAGCATTAGTATAAATTTTTTTCAAAACAAATATACAAAACGCTATACACGTTCAAAACGAAATTACACAATCCAATACTGGGGGTTCATGGCGAATTATGGGACCCCTCAGGAATAGTTCCTCTTCAGAATAGAATGGTATTTAATGCTAACACTGAGTCTACTACCCAATAATTTTTTAACGTGCAACAATGTGCCAAAAAAATCACTTTAAATGAGATCTATAATTCGCATTATCGTAATGTTCTTGATTTACATTAGATCTATCGGTCTCATACCAGAGTCTCTGATTATGCTAGATCAATTCATAGCTGGTTAACCCACATGAATATCTAAGGTTTGAATATGGCTTCTACAGCAACTAAGCTTGTCTTTACTTTACTGTTCAACATCCACAAGCAAGACTCAGATTTGTAAGATGATACCAAAATATAGTAAAGACTACACTATCAACCGTGTGGCTATGGCTGGCTCAGATAATTCAGCAAAGTTAAAGCTTTACTCACTTAAACATCCCCAATCCTTTTAGAGAACCCACTTTTAAAATACTGAATCGCTTCAGACCTGTATTAACACTGCAATAATACTATGGATCCCATCTGACCCTTAGGCAAGAATAAATAGCATATTTACTAACGAATTAATAATATCTCCACCCGACCACCTAAAAAGTCGATGCACACCCCCATTATGAAAAGGAATCTAAACAAAATATATAATAAATAATAGAAGCTTTCTATAGTCTCTACCAAGTTGAACAGAAAGAAATCCCAGTTACTAATTTGTGAATATTGCCCTACACCGAATTAATCTACAAAGGTTAAATAAAAAGTCGAATCAATTACAATTATAACCCCAATAATTTCCAACCCCGAACAGATGATAGATATAACGATTTATCCCACCTAGCAAATATCCCACTCCCCTAAACGACTCACTATACCAAATATAAAAATCGAGATATCTAGATAACACAGGTATAAGCTTACTATTATATTTATTTAAACCAAAACTAATAGGAATATATCTTAAGCATTAAACATGAACAAATAATAACGGTTTGTTAATTAGGCATTTAGACCCCAATTTTTACACAATATGCCCAATATTTACACTTAATACGCTTACCATTTACACCAAATAGCAACCTCTAAGATACCCCAATTAGAAGAGTATAAAAACACTCATCCGAACCCTCTAAATAACACATCCCCCACTATAATATGATACATAACATAAATACAATGAGAACATAAGAACAAGGCTCCAGCTTATTACTGACCGCCAACATACTGACCCTGAAATTAATAGACAGTATTATGGACGAAAATACAATTAACCCCCGACAATCAAGAGACACCGTTTCTCGTTCTAACAATAATGAACAAAGAAACCAAAGTGAAAAAAAAATGCATCAGTTTACCACTAGCAACATCAACAATACACTAAATCTACAGTTCAGTTGCTCACCACAAACATTCCCTTCGTAACTAAAACGTATCTTTTTAAGACCACTATGACAGCACGTTATTTTATTGTAAATTGACTGAATTATTATGTAGACCGTACAAAAAATGAAATGCTTTCCGTATTCGTTTGCATCTGATCCAACTCTCCATTCCCCCACCACTAACCATAAGGTTTGATATCGATTACAAAAAATGACTTCCCACACAATCACCCCCGAATCGTACAGAGCATATAGCATGCACAGTACAAAACAAGTACATCCTCTGATTACCAATTTGAAAGGATTACTGCGACGGTTCACCCCATACGTAAGTAAAAATAGTTGCTTTTTTAGTAATTTGAAACGTAGCTGTGAAAAACCCCCGCAAGCTACGTCATGCACATTGCAGCTACCGACTGCTAAGTACAAGAACCGACGTCACATCCAAACGTCACCTACTCGCCCAATCTTACGACTTGGTAGCTACCTCAAATCCCACACCTCAAGACAAAACCACCCACCAACAGATAAGGTAATCCACGACAATCTTCAATGGTCACCCGACCCTACCCCCAAACTTAAATGCGAAATAAATCACATACATGCCTCACCTTGGTTATTATATTCTTACCTATCACACAAACAACCACAAACACACCCCCCCCACACCCCCCACCCCTAAAATCTTTTACTCATCAGATCAACTCACCAAAAACAAACCACTTACCCCCGATTTACCAAACACAACCAACCACTAAACCCCGCGGCCAACCCCCCCCCTCAACCTCTATCACACAAACGTTACTTGATTTAACAACCACCCTCAACCCCACATTTAACCAGGTCTGCAATCCCACCACCCATCCTCATATACCCCCCATCACATTATCCCCCAAACATACCCATAACCACCAACCCCAACCACAACAAACATAAAACTTCCAACAACTACTTCCAACAAAACACTTTCATTAACCACAATCCACTTTAAAACATCCCTCCCAATCCTACTACCCTGAAAACAATCACAAATTCCACACCTACTCTAATAACCCCACTCCACATTAACATGTGTGTCATACCTTCCCCAACATCTACAAAACTTCCCATAAATTCCCCCCCAAATCCCAAAATCACTCATAACTTTCCTTACCATAAACAATAACCCTCCCCTAACCCACCATGTTAATCACACACACACAATAATACACTCTTTAAACCCCACTTACCCCTTGTTCTCATATTCCTATCACTCCTCAACCCTAACATAAAACCTAACTGAACTCCCTCATCATTACATTAACTCACCACCGTATTCCATATAGAACCCCTTTCATAAACACCACCTCAAACGTCAACATAATTCTAGATGATACAGAATCACCCATACATAACCACACCCTCGCTGTGTGTAAGTGCCACCCCAAAAATCTCACCCCAACATACACCCACTCCAAGCTTTACTCACACCACAACACAACCCATATCCCACCCCAAACCCCATACAAACATTTTACCCAAACCCCACTACCATTTAACCCCATCACCCCCACCCAAATCATTAACCTATCAATTTTTCCCATGATGTAAACCATTCTCCTCTGCCCCCCCATCAACAACAAAATTCAAAACCCCTAACACACAAACATAACCTTACACACCCTCCCAAGAACACACACAAAACCGGACCCCATAACATCAACCCCAAATATACTAACTTACTACCCATCATTCCCATCAACCAACACGTACCCATCTCACACCATTTCGGTCCCACCCAACGCCCCCATAAACCAGCACCAGACCCATCTGGGATGACCCCCCCCCCTTCTCAAGTTTCCAGGGACCCCCCTCTAACCCAGTTGACAACAGTGAAAACTTAATCGTCCCCAACCTGACTCCATATTCCACACACATCACACCAGTTACTTCCACCTGGCCCTACCACATTCAAAAATAAAATACACAAATACACCCTTCGACATTAACACACAAAATCACTAGACATTCAGGTGCAAACCCACATCACCCAAGCTTCCATAAAAACCAACCAAGCACAAACAGTTTCCCAGAAACCTTTCCCTATACGATACAAAACCCCACCCCACATTTCAAATTAAATTATAACACTAGTGTAATACCCCACTAACAATACCAAATCATATTCCCTCAACCACCCCATTCAGTGCAAAAACAACACACCGACTACCCTAAACCTCAATTACAAATCCCCACCACAAACGACCACAACACCCCACCCGACAATACCATTCAACTAACACCCCAAACTCCTAACCCCCAGCTTCCCCATATCCGCCTCGTCCATTAATTCCACCCTTCTGTTCAAACCACAAACACTCTGGTCACCCCCCCCACTATACTACACAAACTGCCCACCCCCAACAATACCCCGAGGATGCACCTAACAAAAATCCCCCCAACGCCGCCCTCGCATTCAATTCCCCAAAACATATGAAAAACGGTATCTATATACCACGGCCCAACCCCCCTATCCCACCCTCAATCCAGACGTTGTAAAAAATGCCCTTCCCCCCACCATACCTTACAATCCAACCCCATGAACCCTAATCCCACAAACCAAATTGCCACCATCCCAACACCATATTAGTCCAATAAACACAAGCACTCACCCCAACACCTTTATAAACCCTTAAAAAAAGACAACAATCCACTAACCACCCTAACCCACATCTGTATCATGCCCATATGTCTCTATCTACACCCCTCTACCCACAACCACCCCCAACACTCCCATCCCTACGCACCCCCCCACACAACCCCACCTTAAATCCCAATCTTCCCCCAAACATACGAACAAATCTATTACCCCAATCTTCCTGACAAACCCATCTCCAAAAACTCCCCATTTTTTTTTAATCACCCTCCTACCTAAACACCCATCCAATGCCTAACACCCCCCAACCACATTCTTTTCCGCTCAAACCCTCCCTAAAACTATCCGTGCTCCCCCCATTCTACAAAATCACAAACCATCCCGTTCAACCTCAAACCACTTTAATACCCAAAAAACCTCCATCACAACCTTCTAGAACATAAACGTGGCATTTCAACCCCCCCTTAAACACCAAAAATCACAATTCAGAAATACATTTATGACCACGCCATCCATCCCTTCCCTACCACACCTCCTGACACAAATAACCATCCCCATACCCACAAACAGACCACCCCCTATTCCACCGAAAGTCCCCGGTCCCCTACCCTCAAAGTTTGCGCTACTCTATACCTAAACCATAAGCTACGGACACTCAGATAGTCCCTCATCCCCATTCGACCCACCTTCTGGTACATCCACTTCTACGGTCTTCCCTGAACCCAAACACGTTCCACCTCCTACCAATAAATTCCACCCTATTACTTAACCCACCTCTTAAGGACCGGTCCAAACACAACTAACTCAACCTGGCCACACCCCTAAACCCTTTCAGAGCCCAACGGGGCCATTGCGCAACCGTGGCTCTAATACATTCAATCCCAACTCCCCTCCCAATGTGTGTCCCTCCCCCGATAATTCATCATTCCCTCACACCCCCCATAACAAAATGTATCCACACCCATCCGTCCCACACCCACCCACCAACAACCATATTCCAAACAACCCCACAAAACCCAAACTCCACCAATCCACCCCCACACTAAATCCCAAATCCTCAGTTTTACATCACAAAAACACACCCACTCACTCTTAACCACAAACCAACACTTACGACCCAACCACAACTCAACCATCACCTACTGCAGAATTTTCACCTGACTCGCCAGTTACCATATTGACCACTCTACTACAAACTATCTTCTTCTGTTTCCTTCTCACATATCACCCCACATATACCTAAGACCAATACCAAACCATTCTTCCGCTCTCCCTTAATTTTTTCCAATTGATCAACCAATTTTCCCACATTCTCACCTAATTAATAATATCCAATACATCACACTGAGTCTCCTACCACCTATACTATTATTACTCCCCTTCCCCAAAAATCTCCTTGGGCTTTTCTCCATACCTACAACCAGAAATATTCCTAAACCAGAGACTGTCCCATGGCCGGAACTACGCGTACGACCCCCCTGCTCAGTAACACCCGACTGAGGAATACTACACGTTCCTCCCTTCGCCAATGTCCCAAGCTAATATCTCGCCTTGGAAATGTCGGCTCAGGTAAGACCACTCTGTTTAACATCTGGTGATCCATTCTGCAACACTGCTTATCTCGGTTCGCCTTTAAAATTTCCGTTCCAATAGCCGTAGATATAATAATCATTCACGACATGATTAATGACTCCTTCCCAGCACAGTTCACCCGACACTCAATACAATTAAATTAACGATAAATGGCCGTCCATGCTTTACTCCCGCCTAGAATAATAAAACTTAAACTTTTAAATCATAACTGAGCCCACCTCCTCTACAAATCTACACGGCTCCATATACCCTCCATCAAAAACAACCTCCCACCACAATAACACCCAAATCCAACTAAACCAAATCAAACTACCATCCGATCCAACCAAATCCCCACTCACAGTACCCCACCTACCCACTTCACCACAGCTCCAACTAATAACCGGCACACCCCCACAATACATTAAAACTTACTACCCACTGCAAATCGTACCCCACACGTTGCACTAAACCAAATTAGTGTCTCACCAACAATCTTTTCACCCCCACAAGAATTACCGCACTAGTCATAACACACCACCCCCCAGCCCCTTCCAAACAGTGGCACAATATCACCGAATCACCCACCAAACCCAAGCCACCAACCCACCCCATTCCCCACCCCCAAGCCACAGCCCCACCTGTGCCCCTATCCCCTGCAACACTTCATCGCATACCCACCCATCGATAACAAACGGCACCGCCGAGCCCTTACCCCTTTTTCAGGAAGCAACCAGACACGGCGAAAACAGATGACCCTACTTGTGACCTTTATTTTCAATTCTTCTCGTATACTAACCGCGAGGATACCAAACTAATACTTTTAAGACTCCATCTTTCCCTCCTTTACCCCTCCATTCTACAAGGGCCTACGGCGCCCCAATCAAGTCTCGGCCTCCCCGGGAGCTAATATTCCTCATTACACAAGTTCCCGTCTACCACGTGGGTCCCCCTGATTTCATACCTGCTTCGGCCTAACTACCGGGAACGTCGGCAAGCTTCCCTCAGTGAATGGGACATATTCACTGGAAGGGAACACAACGGGCTGAAATCGCGATAAGCAGATTGGGGGGATGCGTTCTCGTTTTAGTTTTAAAGTTATTATCACAAACCCAACACACTTCAGGAAAAAACGCCCACCAAGTACCAGTCCGTCCTTCCATAGCCCTACGTTTGCTGCGACTCCGGCCCCTCTATACTTTTCATCACCGTTGGTGCAACAATACCCCATGGATGTTATATCCCCTTCAATCTACATGATTCTTTCCCCTATGTGCTCCCCCATCAAATCACCTATCCGGATATTCTTCAACTTTATTTTTCCCCCAGACTCCTCAACCGTAAAAAATAGCCACAGCACAACACTCCATAGGGACACATGTAGCCGTCGGGGTCACCCAATGCATCAAACTCACCACTATCTAACTAGAATGCGAAACACGGACACACAGTGTACCAGCGGGTCGACTCACCCTATGTTATCATCCTACAACATTAGCATTCACTATTTCCGTTTGTCTTGTTTCCCTCTTCTCCTTCCGTCATTCACTATCAGTATTACACTTCCAGCACTTTCATTCTTTTATTCCGAATCCTATATACCCCCCTCCTTCCCCATAGGTCCATCTTTCCCCACTTCTCTACACACCCAATTCATACCTACAATAGTCACAACAGGGAGTCCTATTCCTAAATACTACCCATCCAACCATACATTCACCTTTAACACACCCCAACTCTCCCCATACCATTTACACCCACACAGCCCCCACAATCCATACCTATAATATTTTCTGCACAATTTCCCTTTAAATTTCCCAAACCCCGCAACAGATACTTTCCACCCATACCGCAAAGGCTACTCTCCTTGCTCAGCAATAAGAACCTTCATCCCCACAATCAATCCGAATATTCTTCTAAAACACAAAAAATACATCTCCTTCCCCTAAGCACATCCACAACCTTCCAATACCCCACCACAACAACGCAATATATAACCTCCTCCCATACCCCCATCCCTGATTCTACCACATCCCTCCACAATTCCCACTTATCTATTAATCCCCACAGCCTATTTCTAAACCCGTCTCCCAACTTGTCTTTATCCCGTTAATTACCATCCGACCTCGA